>JAFVLL020040577.1:0-17490 GCA_021397915.2 Tor tambroides
CCTACTTCTTGCCTTATCGCTCCGCAGTCGTTTTCCTCTTTTTGTTTTTTATCCACCATCTCTATCTTTCTGTCGCTCGGCTCGGCTGTTCACTGAACGCTCTCTCCTCCATATCACAAGTAGACACACCCCTTACAGCTGATTGGCTACACGTTTGTTATGGGACTCGGCCCCGACTCGGTTTTCTAAAACGTTCTTGAAAAATTGCATACCCTGCCTTTAACGTTTGCATAACAAAGAAAAACTTTTTTAAAACATTTCAAAAACGTGCAGAGAACCTTCAGAAATAAGGTTTTCATAACTTACTCGGAACGTTACCCAAATGTTCTTAGAACATGTTTTTGTTTGCTGGGAATATTTGTGAAAAGGAGTAAGAAGTGCTTCTCAGCTGACATCAATCTAGGCCAAATAACTATTTACCGACACATTTCACAATCCAATCAAATGGATAAAATCAAGTTCCCCTTCTCGTTAGATATTCTGATTCGCTCAGAAGTACGTCACATTACAGAAGCAAAATGGCTTGCGAACGCTTCATATCGCCAGCTAAATGGTAGATAATGTTGCAAATTGGTGAAGATTACATTACGCATTCCTCATCCAGCAACATCGAACCTAGTTCTAAACATTCAGGTCATAAATATCTCTCTCCGGCTTTGGGAAGTGATTGTGGAGGTTTAGTGCTGTATTTCTGGAAGGAGCAGACGAGACAGCAGCATCATGTCAGCCGAACACTAATCCACAGAAACACAAACACAGACGCTCAAAGAGGCATGTCAATCAGTTTAACCCCACAATGAATAGAGCTGTGTGTGAGAATTTAACCCTGCGTGGGGGGTTTACTAACTTTTTCATCATGTTGTCTTCACCAGTGACCAGACAGTCCACAATACTTTGTTTCAGTCATTTGGTAACGTACTCTATATGAATAAAAATAAAATAAAATAATTCATTACAAAATGAGCACAATAATTGAATGCATATTTGATTATTGGTATAGAATTATACCATGGTAAAAAGATTACGGTATTATTTCAAACTAAATTAAACATTTTAAACTCAAACTAAATTAAAACAGAGCAAGAAAGAGAAAAATGTCAATCTAATACAAAGCAGATAAATCAGTCTGTGCATTTGTGCCACATGCATGTCAATTCACATACCCATATAAAATCACTTTTTCACTCAAAATGTTTTTTATATTTTATTAAAATATTTTTAATAATTTAATAATTTTATTTATAGAATTATACCATGCTAAGCATATTAATGTATTATTTTAAACTAAATTAAGCCTTTATTTGTATATTCTACACATGCATATGTAAATTCATAGCTCATATAAATAAATAATTTTTTTATTTTATTTTTAATAATTATTTTTAAGCATTGAATTTATTTATATTTTATTTCTGCAGTTAAACCATATTAATGTATTATTTTAAAATAAATTAATCATTTTAAACAAAAAAACATGGCATGATTCTATAATTAAACCATTAATTATTTTAATTATTTTATTTACCATGCTAAACATATTAATGTATTTATTTAAACTACATTTTTTATATTTTCTGAAGAAAATGCTGTTTGCCCATGCAACATTTCCAGAGAGTTGTTATGCAGCTTATCCCATTTTATTATCCACTGAAGTTTAATAGTTTCTAACAGTTAGATTTTTTTGACATTTCAAATGATGTGCTGTCCAAAGCACGCACGCTTCTCAAATAACATCCCTGCCCGCACAACTTGATCTTGAGGTCTGTGATGAGAGCTGATGTTTATACTCACAGCCGAGATGAGCAGGCGGCGCGGCTCAGACCCGGTCCGCGCTTGACTAGCTGCTCTATTGAGTCGATGGGCCCGTGAATGTGCAGGACTGAATGCAGGGCCAGCTGCGTCTGGCATCAAGTGCATTCATCTCGGGGTTTGGAGAGCATCGAGCAGGATTAGCTAACTGAAAGCATCCGCCAATACCATCGAAACCATGGCAACCAGCACCTCGCACAAGCAACGCATGCAAGAGAGGAGATACGCTGAGCGTTACAACGGATAAGGGTCAAAACACACAAGACACACATGATGAGACGGTCCTGTGATATCTGGAGACGGACCGTGGCAGCTGTGCACGACATGAATGGACTGATGATTGCAAAAATATGACCAATTAAAATGGAATTCCACAATCCTTGAGATAATAAACAAACTTGACAGAAGAACGTCATTGAGAAGGACCTTCATAAAGCTGCATTTCACAAATCAGATTTCTCTCTGAGTGCAAAATCCAAGATTAGGATGAGTTTGTTTCTTCATCAGATTTGTAGAAATGTGTCACTGCATCAGTGTCTCAGCAATGGATGCTCTGCAGTGAATGGGTGCCGTCAGAATGAGAGTCCAAACAGCTGATAAAAACATCACAATAATCCACACCACTCCAGTCCATCAGTTAACATCTAAAGCTGAAACAAATCCAGCATTAAGACGTTTTTAACTAAAATACGAGTCTATAATCCATAATAACTCTTCCTCCAGTGAAAAAGTGTTCTGGTGTGAATCAGGAGAGAAATCTGCACAGATCAAGCACTGTTTACAAGACAAAACAGCTCTAAACAAATATGTGGCTGGATTTAGACGTGAGAGACAACAGGAGATGAACACTTTTTCACTGGAGGAAGAGTTATTATGCATTATGCCCTTGTATTTTAGTTAAAAACATCTTGATGGATTTGTTTCAGCTTTTGTCTTCTCCAGATGTTAACTGATGGACTGGAGTGGTGTGGATTATTGTGGTGTTTTTATCAGCTGTTTGGACTCTCATTCTGACGGCACCCATTCACTACAGAGCATCCATTGCTGAGACACTGATGCAGAGACACATTTGAAGACACAAACTCATCCTAATCTGGGACGGTCTGAGGGTGAGCACCTTTTCAGACGATAATAGTGTCATTATTCAGCACAACAACAGTGTAAATGTTGCAAAGTTCATTAATTATGAAACAATCAGCTAAATTCAGTTTTGTTTTGTTCTCATCTGACAGTCAAATCGCTAATATCACTGAATATGAATCATCTTTTAAACCCAAATGCGAGTAATTCTTCGGTTTAAACCAGTGATTAGCCATCATCTTGCTGAAAGGAAGGTTGACAGACAGACAGACAGACAGGTATTTGTGCACCTGAGAGTGCAGAGTCATATCACAGCAGTGGGCTTTCCACCCTGAAACCCTCAACCAGACTTACTGTGAACAGGAAAGCGGCGTTCATGTGACCCAGATCAAACCCTCGACTGCCTACACACATCTGAGAGAGCCCAGCGCTGGCAGCTTTGCTCATGTTATCAATGCATTCCACTTATTAGCAGTGCATTATTTAAGAAACGACATTCAGAACGCTTTTATAAGCTGGCATATTCCTGAGTATAAAGTAAAAGGAGTGAATTGTGATTGGTCAGGTGTGGTGAGGTGCTTCTTATCAGAGCTGACAGTGTTAATGTTGTGGGATGATTCTGCACCTGCTTCTAGCGAATCTCGTCTTTGATGATAGGCTGGCAGCCGTGTCTCTGGGCTCGTGGTTTATGTTTCTCAAGAAAAAACAACCAGCGTTGAGAGGGACAGCAGCGTATACACACACACACATGCAGCGAGACCACCGTGCAAACAACTTCAAAGGGGCTTTTTCTTGCTCTAGTTCACACACATGTACTACTTCCTTTGACACTTGCAGATATTTCTCAAGATATCGCATGCATCCTCGTCCCGCAGGTTGGGAGGGATTTTTAAGGTACAAATAAAAAACAAACAAACACGTTTTTGCATTTCCTGACAAAACGGAGCAAAACTCCTGGGTGCCCAGCTAACAAAAATACGTTCTAAGAACGTTTACTTTAATTTATAAAAATCTTATTTCTGAATGTTCTCTAAAAGTTAAAAAAACATTTTTAAAAAAAAATGTTTTTTCTTGGTTATACAGATGTTAAGGGAACATTCCATTGTATCATTTTGCTAAGATTATGGGAATGTTACATTTGAACGTTTTCTGAACATTCCGAAACAAATAGTAAAATTTATAAAACATTAGACGAACTTACAACTGACATTTCAGAAAATAGTTCCATGAACAATGCATAATGTTTTTGTGCTAACGCTTTGAGAACATTAACAGATAACTTTGAACGAACATTCTGTTAACGTTACTGGAAGAACATTGGCAGAATGTTCTGAGAACGCTCCCTGTCTGCTGGGTTACATTTGAAACTTTTACTAAAATTAGTAACATTTAAAAAACGTTAGATTAACATCAAACTAAAGCATGTTAGAAATAAAAGTTTCCATGCACAACGCATAATTAACGTTTCTGTGCTAACATTTTGAGAACATTAAAGACCAGATAACTTTGAATCAACATTTTATTAACAATATTAGAAAAAGTTTGTTTACAACTTTTGAGAAAACATTTTTTGAGAACATTTCCTGTCAGCTTTGTTACTAATGAATCTTTTCGAAAATTAGTAACATTTTAAAAAAAACATTAGTTTAACATCCAATTAAAGCATTTTAGAAAAAAATGGTCCATCAGGGTTCCTACACATTTTCCATTTCAAAATTCCATACTTTTCCAGATTTCCAAACCTCTCAATAGATTTTCAGCCCATATTTAACATAAATGGTTCATTCAGAACTATTTTCATAATATGGCTGTGTGCATTGTCCTATTTGCCAAGTTCAAGGGTCTATAAAAAAGACTGGTATTGTAAAAAAAAAAAGGTGTTGTGGCTTAGGGCAGTGTGTCATATTTCAAGGCCTTAGGTCTGTTTTAGGCATACTCCGTGGAGGCCAAGAAACCACACCACGAAACGGGCTGATGGCACAATTGGTGGCTGCATTGTCCTATATGCTAAATGTAATAGTTTCTTGTGTGCACATAAAAGTCTGTATTTTAAAAAAAAAAAATTTATGCAAAGGTCCTTGAGGCTATGTGATATGGTGCTAAGAATATCACGAGAATAAACTCAAAATGCAAAATGAAAAAGTGCACCTTGCAACAGTCGTGTTTGACAATCACTAAAGAATCACTAAACAGCTGCCATGAAAACACTTCTTGTATGATAAACTTATTTTCATTAAATTCTGTAGAATTCCCCCCCCCCCGAAATAGTCTGGAAATGCACATATTTTTCCATACTCTGCTTTGTTTTTTCCATACTTTTCCAAACCCCGTAGGAACCCTGTTCCATGCACAGTGTATAAAACACATTAGACACCACTTTGAACAAATGTTCTATTAGGGTTACTGGAAAAACGTTTGTTCATAACTTCGAGAGAACTTTGCCAGAAGGTTTTGAGAAGGTTTCCTGTCAGCTGTGGTGTTTGCAAGAGGGTTTTTTTTTTTTTTTACAGGTCCTGCACCATTGCATCTCTGAGATCTTCTGGTCTCAGGTCTTGTGAGATTTTTTTCACCTGTTTTATGCTCATAAAGCAGCAGAACTCCTCTCCTCAAACAACACACGTGATTTTGAGGAGTCATTCTCGTCTGGTGCAGCGTCTCAGTGTCTCATCTATCAAGATTACACACAGAACGAGAAGCAGAGATTGATCGGTCTTTCTCGGAGCAGATGTCGCCGTCCTCCGGCTCGGTTTTCAGCATTTGTCAGTCGTCCCGTACGCCGGGGTTCCCTCGATGTCGTTTTTGGGGAGACCCGGTGTGTCTGAACACCCACGCTCAGGTTACAGTACACGACACACGCTTCCTGAGAACACACTCCTGCAGCTCGACACACTGCTACTGTGCAAAGCTGCGGTCGCGGCGGCGCTGATGAAGAGAGGAAGTGTGTGTGTGTGTGTGTGTGTGTGTGTGTGTCAGAGCAGAGAGCTTCATCAGCTCCATTAAAGAGCTACCAGGAGACCTACAGCAGCTTTACCTACTGACTGCAGCAAAGAGCTGCGTGCAAAAGAGCACAAGAAAACTAAACGCACCATGCAAATTTTGCACAGAATTTTGCTCTGCAGTCTGGATGCATCAACGAGAATTGCACAGAAAGTTTGCAGATATGAGTTGACAGATTTCACAGAATTTTTTTTTAAACAGACAACAAAGATCAGACATGTTTGATATTTTGAGCCGATTTGTCACACGTCTGTTGCATTTGTTGTGCTCAGAACGACCTGAAAGTCTGTTAGTGTGTGATCCTTTTATGTTTAGTGTTTTCATATTGCAAGTTTTCTGAAATGTTATGTTTAAATATGCAAATGAGGCATTATTTAATTAAATATGCACTCATTTGCATACATTTCCAGAACAGAAATCTGAATATTGGATAAAGCCAGATTCAAAATTCTTGTTTGATTTTGTTGACATATTAAAGGATTTCTTCTTTTACTTCATAAGAAAATATTTTCAACAGACAGAAAAAAAATATTTTTAGGAAAAAGAATTTTAAAATCAGTGAGAATGATATAAGACCAAACCCCTCAGTAAAAATATAGATATTTATATTTAAATATATGTACTGAAATTGAAATCTACAGATGCAAATAGATGAAGTGCAATGAAAAACACTTAAAAGTGTATTTTGGATGTTCTCTTTCCACCAGTCTGAAAGAAGACATGTTATTGAAGCAAAATAGACCAAAATCTCAAAATTCACCAGTGCATGAAAAAAAGGCTGTCTTTGCCTGTAGTGTCTTCTAGACCAAATATTGCTCAAGAACTACACATATCTACTTAATAAAATGTATAAATCTTGTTTTTTAAATTGTTAGGCACTACAGTAATCCTCCCATATTCTGTCATCAGTGACACTCATAAACCATGACTCAAATCAATCATAACAGCCTCTTTACGGTCAGGAGTGAGTTTTGCCACTGTTACTGGCATCTACCCCAAAACTGTAGGCGAAAACATAAATGAAACCACAAAGAGTCTGACACGGGCCAGTAAATAACCACTATTAAGACCCTAAAAACCACACTGCAGCACGTTAAAAACCACTCAAGAAGACTTAGCACACACCCTATGCACTGTGACTAGAATAAAGATAATGTCATACTGACTGTTATATTAGGATCACGTGTGATCAAGTGGACTGTTTTCTTACAGATTAAAAAACTGGAAATGTTTACCTGCCATTGATTCAATGCAACGACAGTTCTGAAAATGATTTTAAACACCTGCATCTAATACTGTGCACTGCTTACATTAGTCCTCCTCGATGCAAGTGAAAGAATGCATGAGACCGAGAGAGAGAGACAGATGAGATGCGGTCGTCAGGGGAGCTCTAAACAACATCTCCGTCTCTCTCTCTGCATATGTGAAGTCACGGCTTGCCAAAATGGTAATATGACATCGTTTGGGTTTTGCGACACATATGCTGCAGTTTCAGGCTTTGCCAAGACACCTAAACCCACTCGCTGGCGCTCGCGCTGAGGGTCAGACTGCAGCAGAAAACAAACACGCAAACACAAATAAGGCCTCAGGGGAACATCATTTATCATTATTTATTGAGTAATGCATCTAAGCAACTAAATAAATAATGCTGAAGGTCTGAACCCGATTCATATGAAAGCTGTTTCCGACATGGAATAACAAAAGGTCACTGCAACTTCTCATATAATTATTATTTTGGTCTGAATTCTGAGCTCACATTTCATATGTACATCTTTTTTCCCACCAAATAAAAAATTGAAATAACTTCTCACAATTGTGTTTATATCTTATATCTAAAATTGTGAGAATTTTTATATTTATTCTATTTTTTTTCTTCAAATTTACATCTCATAATTCTGACTTTTCTCTTGTAATTATTTGTATTTTACAATTCTGTTTCCACCAAAAAAAATAAAAAAATAAAATGCAACTTTTTCCTCACAATTCTGACTTTCATTCTTGTAATTCTAAGCTTTCATTTTTTTTTACATTTTGTTTCTTCCACAAAATAAAACATTAAAAACTGCAACTTTTTCGTCTCACAATTCCGCCATTTTTTTTCTCAGAATTGCAAAAATCAAAATTTGTGAGATATAAACTTCATTTAAACTTGGTTTTGATTTTAGATTAAAATTTGAAGACAATGTCACACATTGAAAGAATCTTACAGCAGCGACATCGTAATATTTGCATGCTGAACCATGATTGGTCGTGATGTTTCTAAATGTCACACTATTTTTTTTGCTGTCTTGCATGCATTATTTCCCTCAGAAAAGGCAAGTTTAGTTTAAATGATTTCGTTTGGTCTGTATATTTGATCAACTGTCCTTATTCAGAGGACAAAACACAGAATTTGTCAGTGAGGTTTGAATAACGGGTGCATGTGTCTCTCCTCATTCTTTTTTCATCAGCCCATCCCCCCGTTCTTGCAGATTAGAATTCATTAGCAATCAAAGAGCCTCTGTGGAACTCCTGCTCTTAATTACCCACTCATTTGCATTTTTGCATATTAATGACTGCAGAGTTTGCCGTCTGACTGCGGCAGTGAGCGAGGCTTTAAAGTCACCCCGTCTTTTTATTCTCACATGACGACTGTGGGGCAAATACCCAGAATCATGGTGAAAACCAGATGCACATCACAACCCCCGTACACGGGTCACTAGTTAAAAAAAATTAAAAATAAAAATCACTGACCGGGTCAAACCCTTCACGCTTTCACCCACAGATTTGCCACAGATGCTAGTAATAGTGAGAAAACTCACAACTGACAGTAAACAGCGTGATATGAGTTCATGAGTCATGCACTGCTCAGTATTTCTGTCTTGTTTTCCCAATACAACTATGTAAAAAACTAACCTTAGTTTACATGACACCACTAGATCTAATAGTGATTGAAGGAATAGTTCACCTGAAAATTTACTCATCCAAGATTAGGATGAGATTGTTTCTTCACTGTCTCAGCAATGGATGCTCTGCAGTGAATGGGTGCCGTCAGAATGAGAGTCCAAACAGCTGATAAAAACACCACAATAATCCACACCACTCCAGTCCATCAGTTAACATCTGGAGAAGACAAAAGCTGAAACAAATCCAGCATTAAGATGTTTTTAACTAAAATATGAGTCTATAATCCATAATAACGCTTCCTCCAGTGAAAAAGTGTTCTGGTGTGAATCAGGAGAGAAATCTGCACAGATCAAGCAGCGTTTACAAGACAAAACAGCTCGAAACAAATATGTGGCTGGATTTTGATGTGAGACACAACAGGAGATGCACTTTTTCACTGGAGGAAGAGTTATTATGGACTCATTAAAAACGTCTCAGTGATGAATTTGTTTCAGCTTTTGTCTTCTCAAGATGTTAACTGATGGACTGGAGTGGTGGGGATTATTGTGATGTTTTTATCAGACTCTCATTCTGACGGCACCCATTCACTGCAGAGCATCCATTGCTGAGACACTGATGCAGAGACACATTTCTCCAAATCTGATGAAGAAACTCATCCTAATCTTGGATGACCTGATAGTGAGCGAATTTTCAGCCAATTTTAAGGTTAAATATTCCAAAATATGTTGCCTATTCTCCCAACATTCTTATAACAGGAAGAATTATGTAAAAATATGCTTTAAAAGAATAATAAGCATGAAAATGGACAAACAACCCAAAAAATCCTCATGCATGTGTGACAATGAAGCAGAGACCTCAATAAAAGATTCATACTAGAAAACTCCATTGAAATACAGGAGTCAAAACATTCAATCATTATTGATGCTCGACTCACGTTCAGGACGTTCAACCCAAATTTGGCTCAAAAACATGGAAATATTATGTTGAAAATATGAGCCGAAGCAACATCTAAATAAATAAGCATGTTATTATTGAGAGATATTTGGTGCAGCATCACAAGCATCTGTTTAGTTGAATGTTCCTCATGTAATTTAGACATTTGGCTTCAGACACTGAACATCATGATCAATTGCTGATTAAACATGTCAAATATCTCTACTGCCTCCTGCTGGCTGGCACAGGTGTCACACCCCTCACATCAGAATATAGTGCAAATTTGTGCAACATGGCTAAATCATCTCACTGGCAAACTCTTACCATAAACTGGGTTTGAAGATGAACCAGAGTGATCAGGAATCACTACACTTTTTCTAAAAGGACAACAATGCAAAATTATTAGACTTCCTCATTCAAGAATCAGTATTAATACTGCACTTCTCAGATAAATCAGGTGAAAAATCCTACACTTACATTGAAGGAGGGACACAAGTCGTATCTAGAGACCAGAAATCACGAGGCCGCAGACAGTCTTGAACACCAAATACAAGCAAAGCACTAGAAAAACAATTCAGTAAGTGCAAAGCAAACACCCTAGCATCATCAATCATTATTGACCAAATGACAAACTAGATTACATTAAAAAAAAATAAATTTAGAAACATATACATATATAAAACATTTATTTATCACTAAACAGAGCCCAAAATACATACATGGAACAATGAAGATTTGTTTTTAAGTTACTATGAAATATGTCTTTATTTTGAGAAAGATTGTGATGCCAAACGTGTTTGTAAAACTATAATAGCATAGATTTGATTTTAAGTCGTAGCTGCTTCTCACTTTTTTAATTGCAATTTGAAAAAAAAAAAAAAAAAAAAACACAACAACCCAGAATCAGTTGATCCCCTCTACAATCACTTTATTGAGTCTTAAAGCAACAACGGTCTGTATTTGATGTGTGTGGGAAACGTAAGAATGAACATACAGAAATCATTGTGGTGATTTCATTACCTCCGTTACACAGGATCAAGAACGTGTGTGTGGCTGGACGTGCACAAGAGTGAATCTGACCAAAACATTCTCAGGTCAGACCTCACAACAACAAAATCAAAAGAAAAATACATGAAAATTTGATTTTGCTTATTTTTAAGACCAGACTTTAAGCTTGTTTTTGCATTGTGACATTTTCAAGACAATTAACCAAAATTTTCTTTTCTTTGGGATTAGCAAATGTAATTTTTGGTAAGATAAAGACTGTTGCATGGGATCTATCTTTCATCAGTCACAGTGATCTTTATTTTCTTGTTTTGAGTGTGAAATGTCCATGTTCTTGAGTGGATCTATGAGATTTACCCACGAATATGGAAGTAAAAGAGTAAAATAAGCAGCTTTGCAGGTCTTCCATCAGATAGGCTGTAAACGTTTGTATTCTGCAGGGGAATCGTGGGTCATGTGACGGTCTGGTGTGTGTGTGTGTCATTCGGTTGTTTGGGTGGGTGTGCTGGGCTGATTGAGCCCCATCGTTTTACACAACCATCCAGCGAAGTCCACCACCTCCACCTCGGAGCGCTTAATAAACGTGTGATTCTGGAAAAGAGAGATCACACACACGTCACGACTGCGTTTGACTCCAACAACACCCCAGTGAGATGCTATTCCACTTTTAATTCATATTTTGAATTAGTTTTTATTTTTATATGTTTTGATTAATGGTTATCATTTGAATTTTAGTTACAATTTTAGTCATTTCTGTTTTATGATTGTTTTTTTTATTAGTGCTGTCAAACGATTAATTGCTACCAATCACATCCAAAGTAAAAGTTTTTGTTTACCTAATATAGGTGTGTGTACTGTGTATATTTATTATGTATATATAAATACACACATGCATGCATATAAGAAAAATAAGTTGTTTATATTTTAAATTATATATATATATATATATATATATATATATATATATATATATATATATATATATATATAATATAAATTATGCGAATATAAATATAGACATGTAAATACACGTAAATATTTTTGAAATATATGTTTGTGCATGTGTGTGTATTTATACATACATATAAATATACACAGTACACACATATATTAGGTAAACAAAAGCTTTTATTTTGGATGCGATTAATCGCAATTAATCGTTTGACAGCACTACTTTTTATATGTTTATATAGTATACTAATTTTTATGTAAATTTTTTTTGAACTTGTGATTTTTTAAATTTATTAATTTTTAAATGAAAAGAAGAAATATTGCCTTGGCAATTAGCCGAAATAAAATAATTAAGATTAGGAACATCTGAATTAATTTTAATTTTTAAGTATTTCAATTTACAATATTTTATGGTGTTAGTTTTAACTGTAAGAACCCTGACACAGCCAATTTTATACTGTCAGCTAAATTGTGATCGTATTGTGAACGTATGTCGTGCTGGTCAAGATCTTGTGCAGTGCACAGCATAAATGAGTACACCCCCTCTGAATAAATATAAAGATGCACTTTCTTAATGATCACTAATATAATTCATGGAAAGATGGCAAAATTGAAATGTATTAAACATGTACTTAATAAAAACAACAAAATATATGCCAATATTTTCTGTAAGATAAGTAAATTAGACAATTTTGTTTAAATGAAGGATTGCAGAAATGAGTACACCCTAGATTTAGTTCAGCTAATGTATAATATCCTAAGGGCAGCCGTGGCCTAATGGATAGAGAGTTGGACTTGTAACCCGAAGGTCGTGGGTTCGAGTCTCAGGTCCGGCAGGGACCACGACTGAGGTGAGACCCTTGAGCAAGGCACCAAACCCCCAAAACTGCTCCCCGGGCGCCGCAGCGTTGACTGCCCACTGCTCCGGGTGTGTGTTCACTACTGTGTGCATGCACTTGGATGGGTTAAATGCAGAGGACAAATTCTGAGTATGGGTCACCATACTTGGCCACACACCACTTCCCTTTCCCTTTTCCTTTCCCTACTTCGTATGTCCTCCAGAACTAAGTATACTGCTATGACCCTTCTTGGCACTGAGTGTACAAGTTCATGACAAATTTTCTGTCCTGTTTAACTCCTGGAGGACGACCTCCTTGAATGCTCTGGTCTTTAATGGGGAGTTTTGCTCAGAATCCCCCACAGCTGCTCAAGAGCGTTAAGACTGAGTGAAATACATGTCCACTGAAGGATTTTCACCTTGGGAGAATGAATATCTTCATTGTCATGCTGAAAAAAAAAAAAACCCAATAATGCAGGGAGTGAGGGGAGGGTAGCATCTTCCGTTTCTGTTTCATGGATTCCCAGAAGTCTCTATTTTGTAAATATGGGCCTTGGAAGAGGTTAAATGAGTTTATTTTGCTTTGGGTACAGTAGGTAATTCTAGTGGTGACAACCATGCATGTCGCTTCTGCAGGCTGTCTTACTCTGTGAGATAAAGTGTCACTCTTTTCATAGCTTTTGCTGGCTCTGAGACACTTGCATGTTATTTCTCCTGCTCTTTTACCTAGCAAAAATTCACTCATCACTAAATGAAAACTTAAAGTGAAGACCTGATTATTTCAGGAGCCTTGTCACAAACCCATTGTTTTTGAATGCCGGTGCTACTTCTGCTATATTTTCACACTTGAAACAATAATTTGGTATTCCTCTTGTACCATTGTCCTCTTTTATGCCAAGAAATAAGTCAGCTGGCAGTTCTCTCCGAAGTGGTTCCACTGCTGTCAGCATTAACTCTGAGTGTGATTCAGTAGGCTATATAACACTTTTAATTGTCAGGAAATTACTTGTCTTTAAAAGTTTTGGTTCAATATACTTACCTGTTGATCAAAAATAACCTTAAACCTAACCTTTTTTTTTTAATTTAGTAACTTTCAGGAGGGTGTACTCATTTTTGCAACAACATTTTATCACTTTGATAAGAAAATCTTAATTTGCTGAATAATTTTGACATTCTTCTTAGGTAATTGATCAAGCAGGCTTGATGGAACATTATATCTCCAAAGAACCCTAACATGTCATCTAAGTAAAGAGTAATTGCTGAATTTGTTAAGTTTTAGAGGTGGTGCACTCATTTATGCTGTGCACTGTACATAGTAAAGCATTACTGATGTGTTTTGATTATAAAAAGTTTTACATCAATGCAGTTTTGTGGGGAAAAGAAAGCAATATATGATTCTGCCAGGATAGTCATAGTGAAAAATGATCGGCAAGATTTGATTTTATCCAAACAGATTGGATTGGATTGAAAAGTGGGATATGATATAGTTGGTTTGATATTAACTTCTGTAATAAGAATAATAATAATAATAATAGACACTGTATGATCAAGCACATATATCATAAAAGTAAACAGGGTCCACTTTGATTTTATATTGTTTTGCATGAAAAGATAAGAAATGTGCTCTCACCATCAGCATCTTCAGGTCCGCTCGGTCTGCAGGGTTTTTAATCAGACTAGAAAACAAATGCAAAGAAAACCAGCTGAAATTATGTCCAAGATCTCAATTACATGTGAAGACACACCAAAGATGTGCTGTATTTCACCTGTTGAGTAACAACACTCACCAATTGGTCACAAAGTCATGGAAATCAGGAGTGAAGACGCCATGAGGGAGTTTAGGGGGCGGCTGATGGATAACACACAGATAAAAGTCTTCATTTAGACTCATACGTCATTAATAACGGCATCAGATCTTGTTTTAACAGTGACTTAAAGAGCCCTGGACTGGAAACTAGTGCTCTACACACTCAAAGTCATTATGCATTTCTATATACTTCAGCTTCAAGACAGTAGTTTTTATTCGATTGTATCCAGGCTTTCAATCTGAAACTTAAGCATGTGAAAGCAAAAGATTCTCACCTCATTGACTATATAATCCAGCAGCTCAAATATAGCCATGACGGGCCCATGACCTGAAAGACAACAGGACGCTCTATGAGTCACACACCAGTTTACCGGTTATAGAGAGCAATGAGTAACTTCATGCTTATGTTCTTCCTGAACAACAGTGTTCTGTGACCTTATACTGACACCTGCTGGCATTCAACATTATATTATACAAGTAATATTCATTGTTTTGAATTTACACTACCAGTAACAAGTTTGGAACAATTATGTTTTTTTTTACATTTTTGAAAGAAGTCTTTTCTCTCACCAGGGCTGCATTTATTTGATCAAAAATACAGTAAAAACACTAATATTGAGAAATATTATTACAATTTAAAATAGCAGTTTTCTATGTGAATGTGTTAAAATGTAATTTATTTCTGTGATCAAAGCTGTATTTTCAGCATCATTACTCCAGTCTTCAGTGTCACATGATCCTTCAGAAATCATAATAATATGCTGATTTGATGCTCAAGAAACATTTCTGATAATTATCAATGTTGAAAACAGTTGTGTTGATGAATATTTTTGTGGAAACTGTGATACATTACCATTTAAAAGTTTGGGGTGTATAACATTTAAATTTTTTAAAACACTTTTATTAATCAAGGAAACATTAGATTGCTCAAAAGTGACAGTAAAGCCATTTATAATATAACATAAGATTTCTATTTCAAATAAATGCTGTTCTTTAGAACTTTCTATTCATCTGTGAATCCTAGTATCAAAAAGTATCACAGTTTCCTCAAAAATATTCATCAGAACAACTGTTTTTCATCATTGATAATAGTCAGAGATGTTTCTTGAGTAGCAAATCAGCATATTAGAATGATCTCTGAAGATCATGTGACACTGAAGACTGGAGTAATGATGCTGAAAATTCAGTTTTGATCACAGAAATAAATTACAGCTTAACACATATTTACACAGAAAACAGCGATTTGAAACTGTATTCATATTTCACAGTATTACTGTTTTTACTGTGTTTTTCATCAAATAAACGCAGCCTTGAGCAGAAGAACATTATAAAAATCTTTGATCAGTAGTGCAAAACTCAAAGAATTTTTCTCATTTTTGCAGTTCCATTATACTGACAGTAGTAGCGCAGAAATTCCCCACTACTCCTTTAAGTTTCATCACGGCCAAATAAGAAAATGTCCACAAAGGCTCCAACCATCCCTGAAGTCTTGCTGCCTTCCACAAAGAAACGCTTTCTCACCGCTGACGGGTCTGCCGGGGGGTCTGGGTCGAGGAGACGTACTGTGTGTCCCTGCCTCCCCAACATCCATCACTGCCCTGCCAAAGATGCCCTCCAGCTCCTTGGCGTCGGGTGGAGGAATGGGATAGCGGCCGATGGCCAGCTCCACCAGAGAGAGACCCATACTCCACACGTCTGACTGCACCGAGTAATGAGTGCCCTGCAACCTCTCCGGCTGAACACACACACACCCCATGTATTCACTCAGTGTTTGAAAACTCTTTAAACAACCATCCTTCCTAATCCTCACTAAAAACAGCCCAAACTCAGAAAATCAACACCCATTTGAGACAGCTTCAGTATAAATGGTTGAGTAGACAATATATCACTCCAGTTAAGTTACATCACTTCAACCCGAATATTCCTGATGTAAGTTACAAATGTAAACAAGAGAAGGGAACTTTATTCCAGTGTATGTGGGAATGCACTAAAGTTAATTGTTTCTGGGTTAAAATATTGAAAGTCATATCATTGGTAAAGTAATTCCTCTTGATCCCAGGTTGTGTATAGTACATATTTGTCCTCTGAATTTTAAAATGACCAAACATGAAAGATTGTTGTTAATTCTCTGTTTGCTGGAAGCTAAACGTGTAATTGCATGTTCTTGGAAAAAAAAAAGAAAGTCCTGGCATGTCTCAATGGATAAAGGGGATGACCTCATGCCTCGCCTTAGAAAAGACTACCTATTTTTTGAAAAACAAACTTCATGTATTCTGGTCCATCTGGAAAGTGTTCTATGAGTCTAGTTGGTGGCTCTTTTGTGGAATTGATGGACATTGAGAGTATGTAGACAAGTGTTTTATTGCTGTAATTTATTTATATATATATATATATATATATATATATATATATATATATATATATTTTTAAGGGTGCTGAGTTCTCTTTGTGTTTATGTATTTATTTTTGTTTTTATTTATCCAGTTATAATGAAAAATTGATCTGAGGTCTTAACCTGTATGACAATGTTTGAAAATAAAAATTGTTGTTAAAAAATCCTCACTATAAACACCAGTGGAAACATACCGACATGTACGAGCGTGTTCCTACAAAAGAGTTGGCCATGGAGTCGATGAGCTGCCCGCTCACACCGAAGTCACACAGTTTGATCTCCCCACGGGAATTGACCAGGATATTTGAAGGTTTCACATCTGTGAACAAGAGAAGACAGTCTTATTTTCCTATTAGTGCTTATTTTTGACAGATACAGACAGAATTATTTTAACACAGTCTAAACTTACTTCAGTTTTTGGTTTAGACAGTGCAAGCACTGCACTCGCATGTGACCACAAATTGATGTGTACAAACTTTATTTAGGAGCAAAAAAAGTCTCTGTGGGTCCTTAAAAAGGTCTTAAATATCATAACTGGTACAACAAACGTCTTACTCATTTTAAGAGGTTTTACATTGGGGGATGAAAAAACAGGCATCACATTATGTCCAAATATGACTTCTATTGTCACAGTAACAATATTCAGTACATACACATTTCAGACAGTTTTAAGTAGGCCTATAAATAATTGCATAATTATGGAGATATTTAACACTCACTGTACTTTTTGTATTCTAATAAATTATTCTGCTTGTAAATGTCTCCTTATATCTCTTTATTAAGGAAAAACAT
>JAFVLL020040578.1:0-25584 GCA_021397915.2 Tor tambroides
GGGACATTGCGCATTCTCCTGCGTCGCAAATAAGTCCACCTGTGCCTGGCCAAACTGACTCCAAATGAGCTCCACTACCTCAGGGTGGAGTCTCCATTCCCCGGGCCTCAGCCCCTGCCTCGACAGGATGTCTGCTCCCATGTTGAGATGCCCAGGGATGTGCACTGCTCTCAACGAGAGGAGTTTCCCCTGGGCCCACACAAGGATCTGGTGCGCCAGCCTGTACAGGGGGAGCGAACGCAGACCTCCTTGGTGGTTGATGTAAGAGACCACCGCTGTGTTGTCGGTGCGCATCAACACATGATGACCTCTTAGGTCTGGGAGAAAGTGTTTCAGAGCCTGGCAGTTCTCCAGGCAGTTGATGTGCCACATGAGATGGTGACCACTCCACAGACCGTGGGCTGGGCGGCCACTCATGACCGCTCCCCAACCAGTGAGGGATGCATCTGTCATTAGCGTTACGCGACGAAAAAGAGCTCCCAACACCGGGCCCTGAGACAGAAACCAAGGTTTCCTCCACATGTCTAAGGCATGAAGGCAGCGCCGCGTGACCTTGATCATGCGAAGCGGATTTCCCCTCGGGGAAAAATCCTTGGTCCTGAGACACCACTGCAGGGGTCTCATGTACAGTGGGCCAAAAGGTATTACGTTGGACGCAGCTGCCATCAGACCCAGTAGTCTTTGAAACTGCTTTACAGTGAGTGACTGGCCTTCCCTCACTCTCCTGACTGCTGTGAGGATCGACTCGATCCGAACAGGAGACAAGCGTGCCTGCATCGTGGTCGAATCTCACACCACACCTAGATAAGTGGTCCTCTGTAGTGGAGATAACACACTTTTCTTGGCGTTCAGTCGCAACCCCAGCTCTTTCATGTGGGCGAGAATGACATCTTGATGCCAAACCGCCACCTGCTCCGACGGAGCTAACATCAACCAATCGTCGATATAGTTCAGTATGTGGATGCCCTGGAGTCACAGAGGAGCCAGAGCAGCATCCACACACTTCGTGAAAGTGCGGGGTGAGAGTGCTAGGCCGAACGGAAGAACCCGATACTGGTATGCTTTGCCCCCGAAAGCAAACCTCAGGAACTTCCTGTGTTGAGGAAGGATGGAAATGTGGAAGTATGTGTCCTTCAGATCTATCGTGACAAACCAGTCCTCGGACCTGATCTGAGTCATGATCTGTTTGAGTGTCAGCATCTTGAACCTGAGGCGCATGATGGCGCGGTTCAACCGACGGAGATCTAAAATCGGACGCAACCCCCCATCCTTCTTCGGAATGATGAAGTACCGGCTGTAGAACCCGGACTCTCTGTCGAGAGGAGGGACCACCTCGATGGCCTCCTTCCTCAAGAGAGTGTTTACTTCTTGTTCCATTACCAGAGCCTGCTTGGGACCCACCAGAGTGGGAACCACCCCATTGAAGCAGGGCGGAGAGGAGCCGAACTGGATTCGGTAGCCTCTTTCTACAGTGTGCAGGACCCACTGAGACACGTTTGGCAGAAGTTTCCACGCTGCCAGATGGTCTACTAAGGGAATCAGCCTCTCGAGACTGACCTCTGGTTTAACCGGAGCAGCTAGCTCGGCGCCCTGAAATGGTTGACTGGCAGGGAACGACCAAAGTAGCTGCCCCGATAATCCTCTTAGAGGATGCGAGCCCCCCAGAGCCGCTACATTTTCCGGGCGGACACTGAGAGCTGTGCTTGCCGGGGACCGCTGCGCCCTGAAGCACCGTGGGTGGCAGGGTTAGCAGATCGATCCCCTGAGGGCACTGAGGAGAGATGGGCACCGTATGATGAGGTGTACACCGCTCTTCCCCAGAGGGGCCTGCCCTCATGAGTCCTGAAGCACCACCATCAGGACTTCTTCGAGGCCCTCTTAGCCTGAAGGACGGCCCCCAGATCCGCCTTCGACTTAGAAGACCCTGATCTAGAGCGTTGCTTGGACCCCTGGTCCCCCTGCGGGGGAATGCGAGAGGCGACGGTCTGTTTTTGAGATTCCCGGTGGGAGGAGCTGGCTGCTCCCACCCAGCAGCCCCCGGAGCCGGAGAGCGGCGAGGGAGGAACCGCTGAAACTCCGCCGCCTGCTTTCGCGCCTCCTGAAACCTCTCGACGACCGAGTTGACCGAGTCACCGAAGAGGCCAGAGGAAGCAAGCGGGGCGTTCAGTAGGAAGACCTTGTCCTTTTCCTTAATGTCGGACAAGGTCAACCACAAATGTCTTTCCGTGGTAACCAGGGTTGCCATAGACCGCCTGATGGCACGGGCGGTCTCCATGGTAACACAGAGAGACAAGTCAGCGGCACGACGCAGTTCGGAGATGTCGTCGGACTTAACCTCCTCGCCCTCATCCAACTCCTTGAGCAGATCAGCCTAGTATGCCTGCAACACCGCCATGGTGTGCAAGCACGAACCAGCCTGACCTGCTGCCGAGTAAGCCTTGCCCACCAAAGCCGAGGTAGTGCGCAGCGGCTTGGAGTGCAATACCGGGGCTTTAAAGGACGATGCCAAACCAGGGTACAGATAGCTCGCAAGCGTCTGCTCAACCCGCAGCATTGCCTCATAACCGTGCTCACTCGTCCCCACCACATTGCTGTACGGCAGGGTGGCGGGACAAAAAACACGGGCCGAGTATGGCTTTCCCCACGATCTAGACACCTCGGTGTGAAGATCGGGGGAAAACAGCAAGCCCCGGCGTGGAGGTGGCGGTTTAGAGCGCAAAAAGTGCTCGTCGAGCTTACTTTTAGGTTGCTCGGACAGCTTCTCGGTGAGCTAGTCAAGGTTTAATTTGGCCACAGCACGAGTCACCACCTCCACAAGCTCCTCATACTGGACAGACTGAGGGGGAGCTTCATCGACGGTCTCCACGTCAACCTCCTCTGAGGAAGAGAGGTGGAGCGTCGAGCCCTCTCTCCAGGGGGAAGAAACCGCCGAGCGGGCTGCCGACCCAGAAAGAGCGCTAGATCTGGTGAGTGAGGAAGAAGAAAGAGACTGGCCCGTCTCCATTCCCTCCACCAGATCCATTTGCGATCTCCACGACTTCAGCTGCCACTGTGCCTCAGCAGCAGCGGGACCAGAGCCGTGAGGAACGCTAGCAAGGGCTCCCTCCTCGAAGAGAGCCCTCCAGGAGTGAAGCGTACGGAGCGAGAGCCGCTCGCAATGTGGACAGTCAGCTCCCTCGAGAGCCGCTTCCGTGTGCTTCGCTCCCAAACAAACAACGCACAGACTGTGTGTATCCCCACCCGATAAGTATCGGGGGCAGGGAGGAACACACAGTCTATACTGCTGCTTGTCAGACTTGCAAGTGGACTTAGACATATCGCTCTCAAATAAAAGCTGTGCACTGGCACAAAAAGCAGAGCGACACACACACATAGAGCACTTACTGAAAGACAGAAGCTGCCGGCTGTATCCACCGCACACGCTTTTAAGCTTCCTGGTCTCTATGTCACCCTGCCCGTGACATCTCGATTCTCCATTGGACTGATTACACACGTGTTTCAGAGCATGGTAACACTGAGGGCGTTCCCAAAGCGTTTCGACGCAGCTCGAGTTCCTGATGAGGAACCTGTTATTTGCTTTGTCATTATGGTGTGTGGAGTGTAGATTGTTGTGGGAAAAAAAGTACTTTAAAGCGGTTTAACATAAGGCTGCAACATAACAAAACATGAAAAAATTAAGGGGTTTGAATACTTCTGCAAGGCATTGTATATTTTGTAGCTGTTTCTGTGATGCAGGGGTAAAAATGTAATTACAGTTTTTTTCAATTGCTAACAAGCCTTTACCAATACTTAAAGTACTTTTTCTAAACTCTTAACACAGCAACACACCAACATCACACAATTAGCTAAACAGTTAATTTTTTGGCCAAAACCGCATTTTGTTAAATAAATACAAACTCTACATTTCAAAATGCTGAATACCTTTTTCTGCATATACTAATTATATATTAGTTGATATATTATGATATTAACTTGTAGGGATGTGATAATATGTAGTTGCATTACCATTTCACTGCAGCTTTAAAGTGAAATGAACTCTACTGGCAGTAAAACACCAACAATTTTTATTGCTTTTCACATAAACAATTATTACAGTGGCTATATATTACAGTTTTTTTTTCAATTGCTAACATCCCTTTGTCCAATCTATAATCACATTTTCAAAACTCTAAACACAATTAGCACAACATCTGTCTGTTGTGACCATACCATTAACACAATTCATGTTGTTTTCACACAGTATTCAGTCAATTAACATATTTCTAAAATGCTTTAATTTTCTTTTTACACAAGCTTACCCAATACCTAAATCATGGATCTTTTTAGTCTTATTTACAAATGTTTAAACACAGCATGTCAGAAATGAAGACCTAATGTTCCAAACCTTAAATATAGTATAAAGCTTCTACTTCTGCTACAACAGCAGCTCAAAAGTATTGAAAAAATCTCTCTATATAAAATATTGTAACAACTGATAAGCATTTTTAAGTAACAGATCACTGAAATATTTAGAAATAGCTGATTCCAGTCTCAGTTGGAGGAATAGTCAAGTGTTGAAGCTCTTTCCATTACATCAACAACATAGAGTAAAAAAGACCTCTTTGAATTGGTTTTGTGGATGCAGAACAACACAAAGAATCAGAGAGAGAAAAAAATAATGCCTGGGAGAGGAAGAGGAATAGTTGTAGGAGGGAGAGGAGTAGTTGGATCAGAAAAAGGGAAAAGAGGTAGGGGAGAGGAGTGAGAATGTGTGTTGGACTGTGCATTTTTTATGTTTGTTGTTTCCCCTTACACATGTGGAACCTATGAAAGCTTATTTCTGCCATGGAATATAAAGGGTAAAGGGTAATTGTGACTTAATCTCAGAATTCTGACTTTTTTCTTGCAATTTTGAATTTACAGTATCTCACAATTCTGATAAAGTCTGAATTGTAAGATGTAAATTTGCAATTCCCATAACAGAAATTCGAATTGTGAGATAAAAAGGTCACAATCACTGTTTTCACTTTTTTTATTCTGTGATGGAAACAAGCTTGCATAGTAACCAAAGGCCATGTATGTTGGAATTTTTGTTGATCACTGGCATCAGCTACCATGGGGGCACCATCCACATCCAACCCCCACCCACTGGAAAGAAATTTCAATCAAGGTTCCGATTGAATTTCTGCATAGGGGACCCTATTTTTTCTATTGTACTTTCTCTAAAGTAATGACTCATTCAATTTTAGATAGTATGTTGCCAAGAATGAACACATTCAACACTTCAAAATGTAAAATGGGTTTCAGTTGATGGTAAACTGAAGGCTAAATTGCAAAAAACTATGGATTTTTATATTGTCTATTCTATGCAGGTAGAACTGAAACATGACAAGTAATTCAGTTTTTGTAAAGCCATCAGCTGTTAGTATTTTGACAGTCACTGTGCTACGATTGACTATATGTTTCTGTTGGATAGAAACTAGTGCTAATGTTTTGACCGAATGAATCAATTTTGAATCAGGTTTACTGTGTTTTGATAGAGTTAGTATATGTCGAAAAAGGTATTCAGCATTTTAAAATGTAGAGTTTGTATTTGTTTAACAAAATGTGGTTTTGGCCAGAAAATTAACTATTTGGCTAATTGTGTGATGTAGGTGTGTTTTTGTGTTAAGAGTTTAGAAAAAGTACTTTAAATATTGGTAAACGCTTGTTAGCAATTGAAAAAACTGTAATTTACACCACCTAAAAAGGTCACAGCCACCACCAGGCTTCACCAGGTCCAAAAAAGACCACACTTTTACCAAATAACATATTTCTGTACCACCACATTAATTTAGCTTAAAGACCTAAAGCATGGAAGCAGGACAGGATGGTTCCAGGCCCCATCCTCAGAATGATGCAAAAAGAAACTCTATAACTATGGCCACCTGTCATATAAACCATGGTGAATTAACTCTTCCCAATTAAGACAGTAATGTGGGGGAAAAATATCAGTTTACCCATAAAACTTACCCCATTGCAAACCCACCCCAGAGGCAGTATAGGCAACCCACCTACACAGTTTACATGAGAACTGTGTTTCATGAAAAAAAGTTTCATGATAACTGAAATTTTACTGGTACTGACTACTTGAATTTTGATATTGTGACAACAGTAAACATAGAGATCCTGAATATAAAGGGGAACATGTTCCCCATGATGAATAGCTAAAAAATAACATCTACTCCTTGCTTTTGTTGGCATTTCCTCTCCCACCTGGTGACCTCCTTGCACACTTCTAACAAAATTGCAGTTGGTCAGCAACATATCAGCTGGGCCGCTATGTCCTAGAGCTGTTACATTTCTTCTTCCATCTTAAAACAAAAACAAACTTAAGAGGAGAGTACAGCTAATATTAAGGTTCACCAGCCAACCTGCAGGACAATTATACAGTTGCAGGCCCAGCAGTGCACCTGATATTTTACAGCAGACAGCAGTTTTAACACTGGACAATGGCCAGAACTTTCTCTGACCATGGGAAAATAGGAAATTGAAAGCGCAGAATGCATTAGAATGAAGTAGGGCCTGTGAATGAGCTGGTGAGTCATCTTCAGCCCAGTACTTATGTTATTCTTTGGCTACAATATGATTGGTGGAATCTTCCAGTTTATGGATTAAGACATTATATTTGGGGCTGTGGATTGTGGATTTACTCAAAGAAACTCACAAATGAGGAACATCACAAGCAACAACTACAGGTTAGACTGATATTTATATTGAGGTGCTAACAAACAAGTGGGCAGATGTGCTGTTGTTATGTTCAAACCCCAAATAATTCTAAAATATAAGTTAACAAATACCAAGAACTTCTGCAGTTCCTTCACAGCTTTTTGTTTGTGGCCAATTTGCTACTAACTGGACCTGAACAGATCGATATTAATGCCCTGGAGACTGAGAACATACCTTAATGAATCAAATGGTGGTGATGTGGAATTCACATTGGTAGTGACATAAAACTGATTCTCACAAGCCCAAGCAAACACAAAACATTGTCACAATACAGACAACTTTCTAACAAGGTTGTGACAACTTACCAAAAAGATTGACATTTCTTCGTTGTGTGGTGAAGGTTGTCACAGCCCTGTCACAATCTGTTTGACTATGGTTTAGAGCAATTGATTAAGGTTCTGCCTGCAGTCTGATGTACATTTTAACCCATTTTAAATTTTAACGGATATTTTGATGATTGGTCCGTCTGAACAGAATCTTCTATAGATTATTGAATGTTGAGTATAGCAGAAAAAATACAAAACCCACTTTTGCTGACTGTTGGAAGATGCATACTTAACATGATGCAATTACCAATATCATTACAACACTACTGTAACACTGTAATTGTCAGACCTGTGTTCCCCATGTCAGGTGTTTCCCTCCTCTGGTGCCCATATTTGGTTAGTTCCTGTTCCTGTCCTCGTTTGTTCTAATTAGTTAATTAGTCCCCAGCCCTGTGTTATTTATTATCTAGTTTAGTCTCCCCTTTAAAAGCCCTGTTTCCTTGCCTCTGTGTCCAGTCTTAACGTCATTAGGTGTATACTGTGTCTCCCGCGATCTTTGTGTTCTGTCAATAAAGACAAAGTGTTTGACAGAAGCTCCTCGACTCCTTGTTCCTGGCTCCCCGAGTATACCGTGACAGAAGACTGGACCCAAAACTGAAGATGAGGAGGTTGAGATTAGTGCCGCGCAAAAGCAGCCAGCCGCCGCCGCCATTCGCGGCACTCCCGAGCCCGCCGCCGTTCGCGGCTCTCCCGAGCCTGCCGCCGGCCGCGAGTATGGCAAGCCCGCCGGCCGTGAGTATGGCAAGCTTCCCTGTGCCCTCTCCTAGACAGCGCCCTCCTGTGCCCTCTCCTAGACAGCGTCCTCCTGTGCCCACTCCTCGCAAGCGCCCTCTATGTCCCCGCTGGTCCCGTCCAGCTCTGCGCTTCCAGAGCGCCCCCGAGAGTCCGCGCTTCCAGAGCGCCCCCTAGTTTCTGAAGTTTCCGCGCTGGCAGAGCGCCCCCTAGTTTCTGAAATTTCCGCGCTGGCAGAGCGCACCCAAGTTCCCCAAGAGTCCGCGCCTCCAAGAGTCTCCGCTGGTCCCGTCCAGCTCCGCGCTTCCAGAGCGCCCCATAGTTTCTGAGGTTTCTGAGCTGGCAGAGCGCCCCCAAGAGTCCATGCTGGCAGAGCGCCCCCTAGTTTCTGAAGAGTCCGTGCCTCCTGTGCACCCTCAAGTGCCTGATGTAGCCCTTACTTTCCCCAAGAAAATTTTTTTTGAGGGGGGGGTCCGGCGACAGAGACTGAGGCGGGGGCTGGGGCCGACGTCTCGGAGGTGGACCCGCCATGGCCGCCCGAGCTCCCTGCTCCGCCGTGGGTCCCAGAATGGGCGCCGCCCTGGAGGCCTCCTGTCCTCTCCATGTCCCTTGAGGCCTCCAGAGCGCCTCCTTAATTTAAATGATAGACAGGGTACAGTAGATCATTTTTGTAAATACCCAAGCTTCACCTATTTTTTTTATATACCTGAGGACAGTAATGACAGTGATATTTGACTGTAATTGCATTCTGGTCCTCTAATCAATAAATGTTGCTATTTGTCTACTCAAAGTAAAAACAACTTGGGAGTCTGGTAGATAGTCTGGTGTACTTAACTGGAAATTTGTGATATGTCTGCCACTATTTCAAACATACACACCCAAGGGTTTATTTACTGATAACTGGGCAGCTTCTCAGTTTTCTCAGAACTAACCTTAGGCTTTTTATGTTTAGAGCAAAAAATATGACCAGCTAAGAACTAAGAGGTGCGAACATGAGTACTATAGTATTATAAAAATAAAAAAGTTGTATCACATCTCATTTAAGAAAATCGTTGAAAGCTGTTGTAAATAAAGTATCCTGCTGCTCCTAAATCTTTTAGTGTTTTTTTTTTAAATGTATTTGTTATTTTGGCTAAAAATAGCCAGTTTTCACAAATAGGGCATACAGTGCCTGTCCCAGTTCATTTATGACCAGCCATATAAACATACACAGTAGGATTTAATGTGCATCTGTTTCTCTGAAGACAAGTGGGCCTTTAAAAGATCAGTTCTTATAGAGAGCTAAATAAACTGCCATGAAACTGCCATGATCATGCAGAATATGTGCTTTATAAGTACTAATAAACAGCCAATATGCTAATAATAGGCATGCAAATAAGCAACCAGTTAATAGTGAGAATTGGTCCCTAAAGTGTTACCAAATTTTGTATAGTACTATATATTTACTTAGTGTATATTTACTATTAAAACTTTACTATTTATTTTGCCAAGCATCTCCCTTAATGTTAATTATGGTGTTCCAAATCAGACAAGTTGAACTGTAGTATTTACTTTTTCTTTTTTTTTTTGGCTTACTTGCAATAAAAAATTACAATAGAATTGAAGTAATGTTAAATGTTACAGTCTGTGTGTGAAGATCTTCAAGTGATGTTGTCAGCAGTTTCAAGTACTGTTCTCTTCATGATATGCACATTTCTCATTAAAAAGTAAAAAAAGATGAAGCACACAATATTGAAATTTTTATACCACATAAAAGAAACAATTATTTAATCTAATTAGATAATTGTTATAATAATGACAAATCATTAAAGTCAGTTCAGTCAACATATGTAATTAGTAATAGGACAATGTTAAAAAAAAGCCATGCAAACAAACTCTTGCCTTCATTTTTTCACAGTATTTTTTTACACTGTAGAGAGAGGTTGTCACAATAACTGCTCTCTGTGGCTCAGATGGGCCAAATTACATGTTGCCTTGTCTGGTATAGATCTCTTTTAGCATATGTTTGGTGCTGGTTTCTTGAAATTGGATGCATGTTATTGCATTGTTGAATTGGAGGGGTTTGTGCTAAACTAATGAGATTCCCTGTCATGAATGTCAGAGGTTCCTGTTGACAGTGGCTGAGAGCAGAAAAATCAATTCAATCCCATTTCACACCCTGAATTAAAAGGTCCAGTCAACAGTAATGAAGTTGCTTCTATAGTGCCAATCTAAGACCAGGTGGTTCTTGGATACTGTGGGTTGCATTATGTAAAAAATAAAAATAAAAAATCTATATATAAATAGTTTAAATAGATATTTATATGCCTTCTAGGGACCTCATGCTTCATACACATTCCCTTATTCATGTAATATAATCTCTCTCTCTCAACAACAGTATTGATCGTTTGTGGCCATTTAGTCATGCACTAGTAATAACACTAACAGTAGTATGATATATCCACAAAGTTTCAGTTGAACTAACGTGTGATTAAGTTAACGTGCAAATGTTTGATATTTGTTTGCTCACATTGCCTCATTCATTGACACCCAGATCACGTTGTCTAGTCCGCTGAGCAGTGATGATCAACAGAGCAGCATGCTGATCAAATTCCCAGTCCCTCAGTGTAAGTAATAATTACATTCACTGACACTTAGAGCACTTTGCTCGCCTCTCTCTGGTCTTCTTCCACACTGGTCATTCAAGTCAGTTTGGCTCTGTATAAGACAATCTCCGTGGTTGTCATAACAATGAGATTATGCAGTCATTATGCAAGAGAAATGTAACAGTATCTGTCCAAAATTGAAACCTTGTAGATATAAGTTTCATTATCCTGTATGGAAATACAAATATAGTTAAATACAGTACTGTAAGAATCTGAGAATCTCACAATTTGAAAGAAATGAATCATTTGATGTTTATTGGCCCTTTCTGATGCAACACATCAATAGGAAGGAGGCAAACTGCCTGCTGGCGTCATTTTGCTGTGTGTTTCAAGAGAGGAGACAATGTTTGTTATTCTCTTTCTATATGAAATGGTGTTAAAGCTCTCCTAAATAGTTAACCGAAAATATTTCAGAACATGGTATGGGATCCAAAAGTCTGAGACCACTATTGAAAATGCTTCTATTTTTGTTTTGTTTTTTCTAATTTAACACCATTTTATTTATATCATATTATCTTCATAACAATTTCAATGGTAATACTTTACAATAAGATTCCATTTGTTAACATTACTTAACCATATTAGTTAACAAGGACAACAATGAAAAATACTTCTAAAGCATTTAATAATCTTAGTTAATGTTAATTCCAACATTTACTGATATTAAAATTAAAATTAGTATTTGTTTATTTTATTTAATTCACTTTAGATACAAGAACTAACAATGAACGGTATTTTTGTTAACTAATGTTAACAAAGATGAGTAAATACTATAAATGTTTTGCTCATTTTTAGTTAATATTATCAACTAATATTAACCCATGGGATTCTTGTTAACAAATATCTAATATTGTAAAGTATACATTTCAATGAAAATATAATATAATATAATATAATATAATATAATATAATATAATATAGAAAGTTAACACAAATTTTAAATGCTTTAGTATTTGGAATGTCCCCTTTTGTTTTAGTGGGATTAATGGCATAGAAAGTGCAGAATATTGAACATTTGTTATTCATTTTATACAAAACATTTTATTTATTTATTTTTTTCTAGACGTAAAAAGACTTTTTTATTGTGGTCTCAATACAATGTCTTTGGAGCCTATTGCATGTGCTTAGTGAACACGTTGCCCCCTCCACTTCGATTCAAAGTATTCTGTGTATTCTTCACACACATGTGTAATTTAATTTATTGATTAGTGTTGTGTGTCACCTAATGGATGCTGATGGGAGTTAGCCACATTGAACATTATCTATCAGCCCTGTCTATATGTCTGTAAAGTTAATTGAATGACCTTTCATAATGAACACAAGGAGGCCTGAATCAACACAGAGACAGAGATACTGTGTCCCTGAAGCATGGTTAGTTTATCTTTTCAAAGTCTACTCTTATCTTAATTGGTTTGTAGGTGGAAAAAAATAGTCCTTTTTGGGGGGGGGGGGGGGATAAAGCTTTTTGATACCTCCAGACAATTTCTTCCAGTATAAAAACAGAAATTACATGGAACAATAGAGCAAACCATTTGTTTTAAAAAGGCTTGTTTTTTGCTTATTAAGAATTACATTATGTGTAAAATTGTCAGCATTATAGATTTGCCATTAAAACAGACAGCAAAGTCTTTTATTGTCACTTCATTATTACAGCAATAATCCATTTTCTCTCATTGTTTTTCTCTCTTTTTAAAATGTGTTTGGACTTTAAATTACTCAGACTGGACCTTTGTGTCAATGTTTCTTCATGAATTGTGTGTATTTAATAAGCCAATATTGTTACGTGTCAGTGAACACCTCTATTCATTAATCAGTATTAGAATTAAACTGCAGCATGTACACAGTCTGTCAGTATCATATTTTTGAAGTTGAATGATATGGAAGCTTCCATTGTATAATTACTGTCACAGAAATCCGGGCACTGTCTCGTAACTTCTGGATTATTGGAGTGTATATGGACTGAGATTCATTCTAAACCCTGTCTGAAAGTTTAGACCCCAGCAGTTAATGCAGCATTAAATATCACCTCAGATGACATTTTGCCTTGATCTTGTTTTTTCCGCTCCCTCTCAAGTCAAATTTGACAAGCCCTGTAATTATGACTGTGAAAAGACATTCAAACAGCTTATGCATTTGAAAATCATGTAGAACCCATTAGAAAGTTTCTTCTCAGGCAGTTTGTGGTAAATGATTCAGGATCAATCAAATACATTTGTCTAGCTTTTCAATTGGAGTCATTATAGAAAATCACCATCTTCAGACTGTGTTTACTGCTGACAAACTGTGTTCTCTGCTGGTCACTGGGAAGCCATGATATACAGAAGTTTGCATTATTCTTACAAATGTCTTTTTTTTTTTTTTTGGTCAGACAAACAATTATAGTTGAGGAATGGAAAAATAATGATGTGTTGGATTTCAGTCAGAGGCCATTACAGTTTCCTTCCTTCATTTGGTTTATGTGCTCTTGTTACCAAAATGATACTCTTAATGAGATTTTCCTGGGAATACACACACACACACACACACACACACACACACTGGTTTGCCTAGCTATCTAAATGGGAAAATTCCATAGACTTCTACTGTTTTATTGTGTAGTATTTATTATACTTATAAATACTATAACATAACCCTAACCCACACACTAATCGTAACCCTAACAGGAAACTTTCTGCATTTTTACAATGAAAAAAAATCTATAAAATATACATTTTTACAAATGAGGATGTTTTATCAGGTTTGTTTTATTTCTGGGTATAAATTTGTCCACAAAATATGGTTAAGTAAATACTTTAGGTACACAAACACACATAGACACACTTAAGTTGTGTCCAGATGCCAAACCATAGTGCATTGTCATATGTGTCTGTTTTCAAGTGCTTGCTACATAAATATGAAGAACTTAAATATATTTGACTGCAGTTAAAAATGAAAAGACAAGAAATGATGAATGACATTTAATATGATTGGACATGAAAATGCATCACTGAAAGTTTGAGAGCGCAAAAAATAGAGTCTTGTTTGTGCCCATCTGCCCTTAAATTACTGTTGTCACTGATCACACATCAACAACCAAATTTTATTCTCAAGGCTAATGAAGACCATGTTAGTTATAAACACTAATAAAGATTTGACCTTCAGTCTGAGATTGTTCAGATATACAATCATGTGAGATGTCATATACATGAATATGATGCAACGCAAAGCCCTGGTTAAGAGACAGTGAGATTGAGTCCTAAGCTGTCTCATACATTCACACCACTGCAGTCAGTGATAAATACTGCTTCTGCTGCTGAGAGGGGAGGAAAAAAGAGAGAGAGAGACATTAACTACAGGGCAAGCAGCCAAATTCATTGCTCCATTGCAACTGCCTCTCTCTTCCATTTGAATGACAGTTGGATCACAGAGGTGCCTCCTACTGTGTGAGAAGAGGAGAATGAAGGATGAGTGGAACTGTGCATCGTTTAGCCTTCGGCATATAGTGCTTTGCCAGATATATTGGAGAGGTTCTACATTGTATTTATGAAAATGATAAATGAGATATGTAAGCTTTTTCATTTGTTTGGATGTTTAGAAAACAGTAGTTTGCTGTTGCAACTGATAATAGCCATATTCTCCTCCATTCCTGATGAGGTTCTAATGAGTTTAGCACTTCAATGACTCCAATAAAAAGTGTTTATCTCAGCTTAATTTTTTTAAAGGGATACTTCACCCAGATTCACCCAGAAAACTCTGTCATCATTTATTCATCCTTATGTTTATCCAAACCTGTATGACTTTCTTTAATCTGTGGGACATAAAAGTGAATTTCTGAATCTTTGCCATATAATGAAAGTGAAAAGGGCAGCAGCTATCAAATACCAAAATTAAAAAAAGAAAGCATCATATATTCCTTATATTTAAGTATATATTCCATATATATATATATATATAAGGCATATAAGTCTTCTGAAGCTAGCTTTGTACGACAAACAGTTCAAAATGTATGTTTTTTTTTTCATTCTCAAAAATCTTCCCTTTTCACTGTAGCTCTCAAAACAGATATGGCACCATTGATACCAATGACATTTTGTCATAAAAAATGTCATCTTTTATTCACCCTCATGACTCTATGTGATTCCAAACCTATCAGACAAAAATACGTCTGTGACGCTCAATATCCAATGATGTTTTGAAGTGCTTTATGTATGTGCATTGATTAATGTCTATATATGTCTATATAAACTGCTTTTATGGATCACATTTACAGTGTATTTATACTTTTTCAAGCTTGAAAATGTTAATTACTTAGACTTACAATGGATGGACAAACGTGATAAGAGAATATTAAAAAAAAAATTCTCTATTTGTATCCCCAATATGAATGGAAGTCTTATGGTTTGGAACAACATAGGGGTGAGTACATGATGACAACTTTCAAGTTAGTGAGTTCACTTAAATAGAGCTGGCCATGGTGCTGAACTGGAGAGTGTGAACTGAGAGTGAACCAAACAGTGTGGACGTTGTCCATGGTGCTTGAAATAATAGCCACATTACACACAATGTCTCCTAGCAAAACAAATGCCTGCAATGCTGACAGTCAAGTCCAAAAAAATCCCACAAAATATTTTTCTTCAGATATTGATCTATTGCTATATCAGCACATATGTCTCTTTAGAGACCCTCTCTATTGTATTACACTCATTTTCTTTTAAGCCTCTCTATCATCCCACATAGATCTGCAGAGTTGCAATACACCACCACCAGTATTGATCAATTCATCAACTGGAGTATTTTCATAGAGGATATTTACTCCATAGACAAGGCAGATAAATAACTACTGGAGAATTGGATTTCATTTTTGTTCCCTTAAACAACAGCCAAATTTTTATGTTCCTTCATTTTCCCCTCATGACAACCCCAACATGTTTTTATTAGGACACTTATTTGAGACATGGCAGCATTTGTTATTGTTTTACATTTTGAATTAAAGCAAGAAAACTTCTCAACTGGTTTGTGATGTGTTGAAGAAAGAGAGAAAGAGAGAGGGAGTTCAGAGTCAGAGTAGCTTTATTGTCATTACAGCTCTATACAGTTAGTATACAGTGAAATGAAACAGCCAAAGGTGCTACATAAGAGAACAGAATATAGGACTACAAAGAACTAAACTATACATAATTAAATTAAATTATATTGAATAGGCTAAATAAAAAGTTAAATTAGAACTAAAATAAAAACTAAAAAAAGAAGCTCTAAACAGAATTAAAATAAGGACTGTAAACATTTTACACAGACTACACTACTTAGTGTGTAAAAAGTGTAAACAGCATGATGGACATACAGTACAAAGAGGAGTACTGTATGCAGTACTGTACTGTATACAGTACAAGGAGCCGGGCACAGAAGTAGAAAGCAGCATACATGATATATTGTACATACATGACATACAGTTGAGTGTGCAACACCAGTATACAGTTGAGCACACAAATGTGCAAAAATTGTGGGTGTGTGGAGGTAGATAACTAAATTATGTGGTAATGTGTGTGTGAGAGAGTGGGTGGTAACAGTCCACTCCAGTATGTGGGTGTAGTTCTTATCCCTTCAGTCATCTGAAGTTAGGGAGTCTGATGGCTTGAGGGAAGAAGCTGTCACTCTGTCTGCCTGATCGTGAGGGCCTGAAGGATGAGGGTGATCTTCTCAGCTATCCTCACTATCAACTGCAGGCTCTTGCGATCTGAGAAGGTGCAATTCCCGAACTAGACAGTGATGCAGCTGCTCAGGATGCTCTTGATAGTCCCTCTGTAGAAAGTGATTAGGATGGGGGATAGGAGATATGCTTTCCTCAACCTTCGTAGGAGGTCCAGATGCTGCTGGGCTTTCTTTGCAATAGCATCGGTGTTAAGAGACCAGATGAGGTTTTCCGCTAAATGAACACCAAGGAATTTGGTGCTCTTGATGATCTCTACGGAGGAACCAGTGATGTTCAGTGAGGAGTGGTCTTTCCATGCTATCCTAAAGTCAACAACCATCTCTTTTGTTTTGTCCACATTCAGGGACAGGTTGTTGAATTTGCACTAGTCTGCTGGTGGGTGCACCTCCTCTCTGTATGCTGACTCATCGCCTTTGCTGATGAGACCCTGTGAGTTTTGTATTAAGCCCACAGCTTTCACCTTAGTGACTCTGAGGGTGATTTTGAGTGAATGTTATTGATATTCAGAGGAAAAAGGCCAGTTCAGAACTGTCTAGTGAGATTGTGGACAACAGCCAGAAGATGATGTGAAGTTCCATGCCCTGCACTGTCTTGGTGGTGATTGACAGCTTCACTCTATATCATTGTATGTTTTTGTTGTAATAGGTGTTAGCAGTGCTTAGTCACTGCACTGTATTTCAGGCCTAAACTAAATGCAGTGTGGCCACAAATCTATGAGATCTATAACAATTTAAAGGAATAGTTCATCCAGAAATGTAAATTCCATAATCATTTACATTTACGCATCTTTGGAAGAAACAGTATGGCACCTTAAAACATCAACCTGCTGCTTTGACACACTTCCATATCTTTTTTCAAAGGTGTGTTTAGCTGTTTAGAAGCAGATCTCTTAGAAGTGGTTAACACCTCACTTCGTTCTGGGACTTTTGCAAACTCCCTGAAAAATGCAGTTGGTAAGCCACTCCTGAAAAAGAGCAATATGGATAACACCATATTGAGCAACTATAGACCAATATCAAATCTTCCTTTTATAGGCAAGATCACTGAAAAGTTTGTTTTCAATCAGCTGAACAACTTCTTAAACTCAAATGGATACCTGGAAAATCTGGTTCTGACCGCATCACAGCACAGAGATAGCGCTGATTAAGATAAAAAAAAAAAAGATATTTGCTTAAATACTGATGCTGGCAAAATATCAGAGCTAGTACTACTAGATCTTAGTGCTGCATTTGACATGGTCGATTACAACATACAGTATCTCACAAAAGTGGGTACACCCCTCACATTTCAGCAACCATTTTAGTATATCTTCTCAAGGGACAATACTATAGAAATGAAACTTGGATATGTTTTTGAGTAGTCAATGTGCAACTTGTATAGCAGTGAAGATTTACTGTCCTCTGAAAATAACTCAACACACGGCCATTATTGTCAAAAAAGCTGGCAACAAAAGTGAGTACACCCTAAGTGATAACAGCTATACTTCGTTTAACCATGCAAAGCCACATGTCCTATTCATCATGTTCATGTTTTTGTCTGCTTGACAGGACCATACAAATTTGTGTATCTTGTATTAGAGCAGTTAAAATTTGGTGCGTTGAGTACAATTCTCTCCTAATGACCACTGGATGTTCAACATGGAACCTCATGGCACAGAACTCTCTGAGGATTTGAGAATTAGAACTGTTGCTCTCTACAAAGATGGCCTAGGCTATAAGAAGTTCAGTAACACCCTGAAACTGAGTTACAGTACAGTGGCCAGTATCGTTCAGAGGTTTTCCAAGATGGGTTCCACTCGGAACAGGATTGATCATAGAATTTAGGTCCTCGCGCTGTGCGTCAGGTGCAGAAGATGACTTCAAAAAACAGATGCATGAGTGCTGCCAGCATTGCCTTAGAGGTTTTAGAAGTGGAAGGTCAGCCTTTCAGTGCTCAGACCATACGCCGCATACTGCAACAAGTCAGTTAGCATGGCTGTCATCACAGAGTGAAGCCCCTTCTGAAGCTGGCTCACAAAAAAGCCTGCAAACAGTTTGCTGAAGACAACCTGTCCAAGAGCATGAATTACTAGAACCATGTCCTGTGGTCTGATGAGACTCAGATAAACTTGTTTGGCTCAGATGGTGTCCAGCATGTGTGGCGACACCCTGGTGAGGAGTACCAAGAAAATTGTGTCTTGCCTACAGTCAAGCATGGTGTTGGTAGCATCATGGTCTGGGGCTGCATGACTACTGCTGGTACTAGGGAGCTGCGGTTCATTGAGGGAAACATGGATTCCAACATGTACTGTGACATTCTGAAGCAGAACATGATGCCCTCCCTTCAGAAACTAGGCCAAACGGCAGGTTTCCAACATAATAACGACCCCAAACACACCGCCAAGATGTGATGATGAAGCTGAAGGTGAAGGTGATGGAGTGGCCAAGTCTGTCTCCAGACCTGAACCCTATTGAGCACATGTGGGGCATCCTCAAGTGGAAGGTGGAGAAGCACCATGTGTCTAACATCCAGCAGCTCCATGATGTCATTATGGAGGAGTGGAAGAGGATGCCAGCAACAACCTGTGAATTCCATGCCCAGGAGGATTAAGGCAGTTCTAGATAACAATGGTGCCCCTACAAAATGTTGACACTTTGGACACAGTTTTGACATGTTCACTTAGGGTGTACTCATTTTTGTTGCCAGTTATTTGGACAACAATGGCTATATGTTGAGTTATTTTTAGAGGACAGTAAATTTGTACTTCTATACAAGCTGCACATTGACTACTCTAATATATATCCCAGTTTCATTTGTGCAGTATTGTCCCTTGAGAAGATATACTAAAATTGTTGCTGAAATGTGAGGGGTGTACTCACTTTTGTGAGATACTGTGCTTCTAGAAAGACTGGAAAATTGGGTTGGGCTTTCAGGGATAGTTTTCAAATGGTTCAGGTCATACTTAGAAGGGAGATGCTATTTTGTGAGTATATGTGACCAAGTGGACAGCTATGACATGTAGAGTCCCACAAGGCTCAATTCTTGCACCAGTCTTGTTCAACTTGTATATGCTCCCACTGAGTCAAATAATGAGAAGGAACCATATCACAGCTATGTAGATGACACGCAGGTTTATCTAGCCCAAGCGTTCCCAAATTCAGTCCTGGAGGGCCAATGTCCTGCAGAGTTTAGCTCCAACTTGCCTCAACATACCTGCTTGGTAGTTTCTAGCATGCCTAGTAAGAGCTTGATTAGCTGGTTCAGGTGTGTCTAATTGGGGTTGGAGCTAAACTCTGCAGGACACCGGCCCATAACGACTTTGAGTACCCGGATCTACTCTTATCGCCTAATGTCTACAGCCCCATTGACTCCCTCTGCTGACGCACAGATGAAATTAACAGTTGGATGTGACAAAACTTTCTTCAGTCAAAGAAAAAAACAAAGTCATTGCATTTGTAAACAAAGATGCAGTTCTCAAGGTGAATGCATACCTTGACTTTTTAGGGGACAGACAACTAAAAATCAAGCCAAGAATCTTGATGTGATTCTGAAATCAGAAAATCTGTAGGTTTGGCAACAACAACATCAAAAAAGAAGATTAGTAAGTGATAACAGAATTTGGTAACATTTTATAATTAGGTTATATTACTTTAACATGAACTAGCAATAAACTTCAGTATCACTTTATTTCGCAGTGTAACATGTTACATGTATATACTATAATAAAGACAGTAACAGTAAAGATTTCATTGGTGACATTACAGAATTTCATCTTACTTTTTGGCCATATGTATATATATATTTATATTAAGCAACTGCCTGCAATTTTTGTTTATTTACTTATTTGTGTTCACTTTGGGACTCTTATGTGTTTTTCCCCCTTTGAGTATGAGCTCCATATGATCCTGATGTATCAATTATGACAACCAAAACAAACTTAAAAAAAAGTTTATAGTCTAAAAGTTCGACAAACACTTCCATAAAAAAAAAAAAAACTTTCTGATGTTTTCATGTTTCTGGTTCATTTGCAATCAGCACAAGAAATTCTGTGCTAAAGGTAAAGAAAAATGTAAAGAAGAACGATAAGAGATTTGGCACTCTGTCCTTCTTCATCTAAACAGTTTATGAGTCCTCACGTCTCTCCTGTTCCCCAGGTTCTCTCCTGCCTCTCTCACACAACTCATAAACCCACAGAGCAGCCCAAGTGTGTGTGTTTGTGTATGAAATATATTTGCCACCCTCAACATGGCTATCACCTATAGACACTGAAGGAGTATTTCATCAAGCACTCTTTAACTCTGGATTCTTTAAACAATGTATCAGGTGTGTCAGCCAGTGCCTCCTAGCACTTTCAATTTTTTAAATCAAGATTCGAAAATTCATGACACGACGACAGGATATGCTGTGCATCATCAAAGTGCATGTGCGTCAGAAGATTCAGTCTCTGTTGTATTTCATTGTAAAGAATATCTAGCATCTCTCTTTAGATTTAACTCAATGTCAGATAAGAGCAGAGAGCTGCTGTATGTTTCCATAGCAACCACATCCTACTTCACTGTGTTACAGTCTCTACTAAATCATGTGTTGCTTATATGCAGTCATTTGAAATGGTTTAATCTTTGTGAACTGTTTATTGCTAGTACAAGAGGGTAATAAGAAAAATATACCAGCATTTTGAAATTCTGGTAAAATCTGTTTGTTGGATATAGCTCATTTAGATAAACAGTGCAGACATAACACAAATAATCAGATATGCCATAAATGTGTAACTCACAACACACACACACACCCACACCCACACACACACACACACACACACACACACACAAACATCAATAAGAATGACATTGTTCTTTGTATGAGTGTTATACTGTAGATTATGAACCACAGTTAAATTTCCTCTCCGGAAGCTGAACCTTAAGGATTGTCAAGTCTGAGTCACATTCTGAAGTTTTAATTTGTTTGACAAAACAATCATAAGCTAACTTAAAAACAAACAAACAAACAAACAAAAAAAAAAACTGTGGTCCTTTAAGGAAGTTTCCTTTTCTTTCACTCCAAATGCTCTCTTGAGGATTTTGCTCATCTATAATTGAAGCATGAGTCAAAATGAGGCTTTCTCAAATGTCGGGAATCCAACAGTCCTCTCTTCATCCAAAAACAAACTGTTGTGTAAAATGTGACAAGACCTCAAAGCTGTGAATGTCATGGAAGATATTCAATGTAGAATTTTAATATGCAGGAGGAATATTGTTTGTTTGCAGTTGTGGTTGCTAGAATTTTACTGTAAAAAAAATTAACAGTTACGGGCATTATGGTAAGGGATTTTCAGTTATATTTTACGATTCTTAAATGCACGTCATTAAAGGAATAGTTCACTCAAAAATAAAAATTTGTTGAAAGTTTACTCATCCTCAGGCCATCCAAGATGTAGACGAATTCATTTCTTCATCATAACTGATTTTAAGATTTTAAGAAATCCTGTGCAGTGAATGAGTGCTGTTAGTCCAAACAGCTGACAAAAATATAATAATCCACAAGTAATCCACATGACTCCAGTCCATCAGTTAACATCCTGTAAAGTGAAAAGCTGCATGTTTGTAATAAATCCATCATTAAAACAACTTCAAACCATTGCTTCTGGTTAAAATGGTCCTTTATCCATCAGTATGAAAGGACATATTGTTGATATACTGCTTTTTGAGTTATTAAAATGTTTTTGGTAACACTTTGGTGTAGGGACCAATTAACTAGTTGCTTATTAGCATGCCTATTATTGACATATTGGCTGTTCATTAGTACTTTTAAAGCACATATTCTGCATGACAATATTCTACATCCTTAATCCTTCCCAATACCTAAACTTAACAACTACCTTACTAACTATTAATAAGCAGCAAATTAGTAGTTTATTGAGGCAAAAGTTGGACCTTAAAATAAAGTGTGACAGTAAAATCTATTTTTTTTAATTATTACTGAAAATATACAAATAATAACAATGATACAATAAAGGATCACATGATATGTGCGGCATATACAGACACTACAATAATGCAAAAATATAACTAAATAACATACACTGTAACATAAAACACTCCAATATACATGACTGTTTGAAAATATGATGTTTTTTTTAAAAAAACATAAAATCAGTAACACTTTAGTATAGGGACCAATTCTCACTATTAACTAGTTGCTTATTAGCACGCCTACTATTAACATATTAGCTGTTTATTAGTACTTATAAAGCACATATTCTGCATGACCATTTTCTACATCCCTAATCTAACCTAACTAAACTTAACAACTACCTTACTAACTATTAATAAACAGAAAATGTATAGGTTATTGAGGCAAAAGTCATAGTTAATGGAATTGAACCTTAAAATAAAGTGTGACCATAAAATCTATACAGATTTTATGGTTCACACAAGGAATTCATCAATAGTGAAGTTGTAGTAATTGAAAAAGGTAGTTACGATGAGAGCTAATTCATTTAATACGGTAAAAACTAACAAATCCGTAAAATGTGTCATTTCCAACATGATTGATAGGTATGAAAATCCATCACTTCTAACCATACCCCATAAATGTGCTATTACTTGAGGAATGTTTTATCTATTACACAGTTCTTTGAAATGCAGCAAGGATGCACTATGAAAGTTCAGTGGACAAAGAACTACTGTGATGACTTCATCATGTTGGGTCTGTACAATGTGTTCCGTGCTAGCATGGATGTCACTGCCAGGACATTTACAAAACGAAATTACCACCTCCATTTCTTTCACTGCATATAATCACATGGTCTGATTATGTAACATTCTGTGTGGACATGTGCCATATGTACAACATTTTTTGGAATATACAGTGTATAGTAATGACATCCCTCAGTATTATAAAGTAAGAAAGAATGCTATGTCCTCATGAGGACTGTACTAATATGTACCTTTAAGGTACTAATGTCCCATTAAGGGATAAATAAGGTAAAAAATGTACTTTTTAGCTTTTGTACCTTAGGGTACAAGATTTCTCATTCATGATCAAATGTGATTCTCATTATTGATCAACCAGCACTGACATGGTCACTATTTTATCTGGACCCCTCTCACTCTACTAAATCCCATTAAATAAACAGTATAATATTATAACAAAGCCCCACAAATCCTCAAAACCTTCTATTTTAACACTTACCCAAGCATTTCCATGTGAAAACTAAAGCATTTTGTTTGTGAATGATAAGATGATTTAGACAGCCACTTTCAGTCTGTCTGCCTGCCAAAGATATTGTAAACTGAGTGAGCATGGTTTGGCAGAGCTTTCACTGACAGAGGAAGTCTATCTTAAGCTCTTCAACATAAACTGTTACAGCTTCAGGTACATTTGCTGATTGTGTGCCATCACTCTAAGGCTGGCTAACAGTGGCTGGCAGGTCAGGTCTAATTAGACAGGACTCAACACCTGCAGGCACAGCTATGGAATGTGTGCAGCTGTTCTCACAGCTGTCAAATAGCTGATCACTGTTTCGTCCATCACATTCCCACATGTCTGAACTCAATGCATTGAAATTGTCAGCTCATTTATCTTGCCTGCCATTCTATATCAGTTCCATGGTACAAACCAACTCACTATAAATAATTTTTCAGTTAATTTCTGGAAAAATGTGACCCGGAGTTCTTTATTTGGATAATAAGTAATACTAACTCTAATGGAGAATGTCATGCTCCAGTTCAAGCTATCCAGTGGTCTCTTTAGCTGAAGTTAAGCTAAAGGGGTCCAAAAAGCTGTGGAATCTAAAGTATTCAGAATATTGGTCTGCCCTTCTTAATCTGTCTGAGAATGTGAGCCTTGAACTTTAATGTGTGGTAACTACAGACAAAATACAGAGATTCCTTAACAACCACTTAATCCAATTTAATAAAATAGCTTTACATTTACAGACTGACCATATTTTATTTTATTTTATTTTAACATGGCTCTGACAAAGAGTACACTTTTACAAGTATTTCAGAAGACTTAGTACATTTTTATTCTGATGGTTAAAAATGAAGCTTTGGGTAAATGAAGCTGGCCTTGGATCAGTATGAAAGGACAGATTTTTCTCAAAGCATGTGACTGTCAATTCTCCATGATAATCGCATCTGCTGTATTATGCACTAAACTGCATATTTGTAGCATATATTAGACAACTGATTTAATTTTGAATGACAATGAGTGTAAATGCTATTAGCTAAAAGCTTATAATTTTCAGAACAATAAGTGCCTAATGAGTAAATGAGGTCAAATGATGATTAACTTCTTTATTGTTGTTATTGTTGCTTAATGTGAAAGAGTGTGTTTTATTTAGAGCAAAGAAGCAATTATTTGCATAAGCTGACATTAAATGTAAATAATCATATTTTTCTAAATTTGAATGTTCCATGAAAACAACATCAGATGTTTCTGCTAGCTGGAATAAAAGCTTTTGAATAAACCAGCACAATATTTATATAGCATAATTATAGTATAATATATATCTGTCAGCCTCACAGCCTGCTGACGTCTACATGTTGAACCGTTCTGCCTTCTGAGCTCCACTCAGAAGTGCAAACACAAACAACAGGATTTTTATAACCAACAATTTAAAAGATTAAAGCGCTGAATAAGTGTGTGTTTGCATATGCATTGTGACTCACTCCATTAGACTCATTTTCTATGTCACCAAGTTTTTCATGACCTTGACGAAATGCTACAGGCCCACACGTCTGGTCTCTGCTGGTTGGCATGCCAACAAAATATATCTGCGCAAGAGCTTTAAGTAAATGTGGCATTCTGTCGAAGCGACACAGAATTGAATTCAAGCAAGCAAATGTAGTTATTTCCTAGACTAGTAATACTCAAACCATGATGAACTATAGTGTTTTACAACATTTGTATGGCATCATGTGATGCATGTAAGCATAATAATACTTAATAAAATGCTTTTTAAATGAGTGACATCCAAAATGTGGGAGAACAAAACTGAGAAACACTGGTGCAATCCAATTTTGGCTAAAAATAAATGGGTACTTCTCTAATTAATTTATGACCTTTTGGATTAAAGTCGGTGTCTTTTCATTTCCATTCCTGCAGATAATTAGAAAAAGACTTTCCTGTCACTTTGGAAACTGGATATTGATGTGCCACCCCTGACCTCCTCTGTTTGATTATATGGCAGTCTGATGCACTTTGATTCGACTCCTGCTTATCACAGTCGTAACACTTGCCCACCTTGCTAATAGATGACATGGGGGGAGATTACGTCAAATACTGTGTAAATGCTGCTTGCTGGTGGCAACAGATTAATAACTGATTCTGTTCAAATGTATTTCATATATCAGTTGGAGTATTTACAGTTTTTTCAATTGCTAACATCCTTTTGTCCAATCTCTAGTCACATTTTCAAAACTCTTAACACAATTAACACAACATCCGTCTGTTGTGACCATAC
>JAFVLL020040579.1:0-21308 GCA_021397915.2 Tor tambroides
CTAGTATCACTGCTTTATCCATCTGGATTCACTCTGTCAGCTACAATGAGCTCATGCCTGTGTGTGTTTCACCAGCTCAACACTATCCACAGAAAAACACCTCTGAGAATGCAGAAAGAACACTTAAGCCTAACATTTACAATCACCTCAGTGTTAACGCAGCCACAGGAATCTGGCCCAATCCCTCTGAAAAAAAAACAAAACAATGGACTCTCTTCAAAGACTAAAACAGGGTGTATCGTATGACTAAGACAAGACTCTTATAGCTCAAAGATAAGAGTGTCAGAGCAATCAGGAGGGACAGCAGAGCTGAAGAGGGAAAAAAAAAATTAAAAATAAAAAATAAAAAAAAAACTAATTTCAGCAGATGTGAGGTTCTCTCACTACTGTCCATTTCCTCACTGAGGAGTCTGATTCCAGAGTTCACTACTGCCAGGCTTGCATGACAGAGCTCTGTGGTGCTTTTCAGCGAGATTGGCAGTATTGTCTAGCGAACTGCCAAAATCTATAGTGACACACGGTGAGCTAGAGGAAACAGCCTATTGTAAATTTAATTTCCCTTCACTGTATGACTAGCAGTGTGACATTCCATCACCAGCCAAAGCACTGAGAGCTTCAAGGAAACTTGTCTACCCACAAAAAATAAAACAAGCAGTAGTTTTTCCTCACATCAGAACTTTTTAAGTAACATTTTTCAACCAGCGGGAGAGAGTATAGGATGAATGATTCTGTTTTACTTCAAGACTCACCACTGCTCACGGGAAATAGTGTAGAAGTATAATGGACATCCTACTGGCAGCAGGACCGCAAGAGTCAGATTTCACTTATTCTCTGGGGTATCACGCCCCCTGGTGGTGGAGCGAAGCACTGCACTAAAAATAAGCTGAGATCAAACGGTTAGATTACAGTGAAGAGTTAACCGTTTAAGACATTTCTTTTCATGTCCTATACTCATTAACTCTGAGATTTTCAAAATAACTACTGTAAGCTCTTAAACTGATCTTAAGCATCATATACATATGTACATACAGACATACCACTCAGAAGTTTGGGGTCTATAAGATCTATAATATTTTGACAGTCTTGTGCTCTATTATTTGCTCACTATGGTAAAAGAATACAATTGTGAAATACTACTCTTTGAAATAATTTGTTTTTAATATATCTTAATGCAAGTTTTTTTTTTAAATTCCATAATGGCAAAGCTGAATTTCCAACAGCCATTACGCCAGTCTTCAGTGTCACATGATCCTCCATTACTACATGATCTGCTGCACAAGAAACATGCACAGTTGTGTTGCTTCTGATTTTTGTGGAAACTGATACCATCAGGATTCTCGGATAAAATGTTCAAAAGAACAGCAATAATGTGTCCTTTGCAAAACGAGATGTTTGCAGACCCCCCTCTCTTTTGAAGAATAGTGTACATATGTTTTTACTGTCACCTTGCTTAACACCCCATAACTCTTCTGGCCAATCAAGTAATTGCAGAAATAAGTCTACATTTTAATATGCTTAACATTTAAGGAATGAAGTGTTCACTCAGCATCAATATGCCTTTAACAGCATGCTTTATTTTAGAACAAACTATTGCTCCATCCTCTTAAAAATAGTAAATCCAAACAAGTGCAAAAGTTTCAGAACGATATACACAAGACGACAACTACAGTAACTGCAAAGAACCAACTTTGTGCATTATTTTTGTTCAAGTGCACATTGCCCATTTCAGAGTTACCAACATGGGTTGCAGAACAGTTTGATCCTCACTCTCTACCTCCAGAGGAGCTCTAGGCCAGTGCAGGGAAATCTTCTGGATCATCTGGGTTTGGAGCCTTAGGAAGTGGCAAAATATATGATTTAGCCTCAAACCAACACAGCCACAGTTTCTCACACAGCATGAACACCTATCTGGCTTAAAGTGCCTCAAACTAAAAAAAGTGTTGCATTTCACAGGACTGTGTTGTCAAGGCACAGGCAATTTATGATGCAATCGATACAACAAACTTACAGATTCAAGTTTTTGTGGAGATCTTTGGGATGGCATGGAAGGAGCCCCACGGCCGCGACCACCTCGTCCTCCTCTCCCACCACGATAGGGCCGAGCCAGGCTGCCAAAGTTGATCTCCAGTTGACAGGTGATGTCATTGGCTGGGCGGCAGAAAACCACATCCTCTTCATCCAAGCCATTAGGATGTTTCTAGAACAAGAAAACAAGAACAGCAGTTATAAGAGTGAATCTGCATTCAACAGTGTTAAGTGCTAAGAATGAGACTCCTCACCTGAAGGAATTTGGACTTATGGATGACCACAGCCTTGGACAGCACAGAAGTGTCTGCCTTACGGATATTCAGCTCTACCTTGGGCCTGCTTTGCTCCTGTAGGGCTTTCCATTCATCCAGTGTCATCTCTAGGGCAACCTCAATCACTTCCTCAGTCTCAGGTGGTCTGAAAGCGTAATAAGGGGAGCAATTGTACATTTACATCCATTATGAATTATAAAAGGAAGCTCAAGTTCAGAAAGTCAGCAAATAATCATTCACGGTCAAGCATCATCTGCGTTACAAGATATTTCCTGCAGCTGTGAGAAACAGACCTGTTTTCTCCATCAGTCTCAACTGCCTCTTGGGTCTCCTCACTTTCAACGACCTCTTCACTAGGTGACTCCTCTTCAATTTCACTACAGGACAGAAAGAAAATAACCATTTTAAACGGGGAAAATAAGCAAAGTGAGAAATCTATTCCAATCTGACATATAAAATATGAAACGTCACCTCATATGGTCTCTCATTGAGCCCCAGTTGCGAGATCCACTGCCACTGCGCTTCTCTTCTGATCGGACGCTCCTGATTTAAAGCAAAATCTCATTTATCAGATGACCGTGAGCACAAAATGTTCTAAGCTCAGATGTGTTAGTTTTCAGACTTTCAACCAATGGTTTCAACCAGTTACTTACAACCAAAAAAAAGGGGGACAGATCAGTTCTGAAAGGGTGAATCATCATACACTTTTGGCAATTCTCTCATTTATACATTGAATACCTTTCCAAATATTAAAGTGAAATTTTAATTTCAGTGTAATGTTTACTTTTGCATGCGTTTAGTTACATTAACTGTACATAATTTATAAGCAATACCCAGTATAAAGTTTGGGTCCTAAATTAAACCCAGTTTGACCACTGAATTAGACTCTTAACATGACAGTAATGGGTCACAGCTCACGTTCGGTCACTGCCACTGTGTCTCTCAAACTCTCTCTTTCCCCTCTGGTCAAATCCATCACTGGATCTTGGATATCCTGGGCCTCGGGCTCCTCGTCCTCTTCCTCTGACAGGCCTGTCCAGCACATCCACAGGCCTACACACAGGTGAAGATAGATCGAGTGGCATGCAAAATAAATTCAGGAAGATGAATAAAAAATAAAGACATTTATTAATACATAATGAGAGACATTTACCGCTCAACAGAGAAACTGAGGGGGGTGTCGGCCTCGCTGAATTTGCGCTCAAAAGTCACGGGTCTCTCTATTCGCTCCTCAACTTCACCACGAACAAGACGGACTTGGCCTAGAAATTTGGAGCAAACACACGCCACAAACAAGCGTAAACACATTAAATACCTAAAACCTCAGCAACCAGGGAACCGTACATTTAAACTCATGATATCATCTAGGGGTTAATTAAATTAGTCGATAATTAATTAAAAGAAATGCTTGTTGCGTCGAATAAAATTAGCCGGTTCAGCCCCTTCGCTAACCTTGTCCACCACCACTTGCTGGAAGAACGATTTTCCTGTCCCTTTGAGACTCTTTCTTTCCAGATTTAGTCGTGGTCGAAGTTTTCTTTGGCTCCTCTTTCTTCTTCTTCTGTTTCTTTTCTATCTCTGCCGCGTATAAGATGTCGAAAGGGTCGGATTCATCGTCCAGCAACAGACCGAAACGATTAGCAACGGCGCATCCATATCCCTCATCAGACATCTCCTCTGCTACTCCTCTAATATTTCATATTTTATCGATTATTGCAAAGAAAATGAAATAATCGAGTTGCTGTCATCGAAGGACTACAAATACAGCATAACTAATTTCTTATCATCTCCCAAGGAAAAAATGGAGGCGTTAAACTGCCCCCAAAGATTGAAATCTAGTTCGCGAACACAAATTAACGTACCCGTCAGATATGACGTCCAGTTAATTGAATTCAGGTTTATATATAAGCAATTAGTCTCCGCCCCGGAAGTCAACTTAGTCTCCAGAACGCACTCATTAATATTAATTACGTATGGTCGAGTAATATTTGTTGTCATATAGTAGAAAATACGTATTATTTCCGGCCTATTTTAGTGAACAAGGCTGAACTATAAATCTAGTATCACTCTGCTATAAAGTGGGTACAATTGATGTTTATACGTTTTCCTCATCACTATACATTTCATAATATATGTCCCATATGCAAAAAAACTATAACAACTCAAAAGTTATGTGAAATTAATTAAATCAAGCAAACTTAAGAGATATCCAAAGGGATGTTTAATTAAAGTTATTTCCAAGCAGAAATGAAATGTAAAAATAATAATGACACTGTTGAATTTACTTACAGTAACCAGTCTGCACAGGATTGTGGGGCATCATAGGCACCCAAAATTACTACTCAAACATGACTATTAATAATTAAATGAAAATTATTGAATATCTTTAATGTAAAAAAAGACAGAAGTGGTTCTTCATGATGTTTTTATTGCCACCACACACAAGCATTGATTCCCAGTCTTGGTTTGAAAATATAATTGTTTACACAATTAAAAATACAGAGGCATACAAACTCTTATTTCACTCAGCTTGCCAAATAAGACTAGAGATCATTAGCTATGAACATAATGCTATGCATCACAGAAACTATTTCAAACAGCCCTGAAAAAGATGCAGTGTTTAATTCAGTGTAACCTTTGGTCTTGCAAATACGTACGAATTTACATGGTGTATTTACATTTATGTTGCTTCAGATTTCTATGATCCACAAACTTCTTTCCACAGCTCTCACAACTGAATGACTTCAGACCGGTGTGCACTCGCTGATGGGTCCTCAGATGCACAGCCTGATTGAACGTCTTACCACAAACATCACAACCAAAAGGTCTCTCCCCTGTATGGATTCTCATATGCATCTGAATACTGCTGGAATACCCAAACCTCTTTCCACAAACCTCACAACTATACGGCTTTTCCTTTGTGTGAACCCTCTGGTGTACTGTAAGGGCGGCTTGCGAGTAGAACTTCTTTTGACAATGATCGCAACTGAACTTCTTCAACAAAGGACTGACCAGTCGCTCGTGATTCTTCTCTCCTGTATGTACAAGCATGTGCTGATTAAGAGAACTGGGGAATATGAAGGCCTTATTACAGATCGAACACACACAATCCCTTCTTCCTGCGTGAATGATTCGCTTGTGCCTTTTCATGTAGTCTGAACTGGTAAATCCCTTACCGCAAACGTCGCAAAGAAACGGTTTGCTTGAAGTGTGTTTGTGCATGTGCATCTTCAGGGCGTACGCTGTGGTATACCTTTTCAAACATATCGGACAGCCGTACAGCTTCACTCCAGTGTGACCGGCTTTGTGTCTGTTGAGGTTTCCAGAGGTGGCGAACTTCTTATCGCATACGTCGCAAGCGTATCGCTTTTCTCTTGTGTGCACGAGCATATGCGCTTGCAAATGTTTGCGAGCGCTGAACCGCTTGTCGCAGAGTTCGCACGGATAGTCGTAGGTTTTCTCGATGTGACTCTTCTGGTGATTTTTCAGATATCGCTCGCAGCTATAAAAAGCGCCACATATCTCGCAACAGTAGGGCTTCTCTCCAGTGTGCAGTGTTTGGTGGTCAAGCATGTTTTGTTTAATTTTGAACTGCTTGTCGCATACGGGACAGTTGTAGAGCGTTTCGACTGCTCTGCATCTGTGTCTGCCGAACGAACGCTTGCCGGGAAAAACCTTTTGACAGTTTGGACAAGTAACCGTCTTTTCTGCCGTGTGAAGCCGCTTGTGCTTTTCCAGCGAGGCCTGAAATACAAAAGACTTGGAACATATATCACATTTGAATAGCTGAGCTCCAGTGTGCATCGCTGCGTGTCTGATGAGGCAGCTTCTCATAGTAAAGCGCTTGTCGCAATGCAAACATTTGTAATGTTTAACGTGAGCCCGAACATGGTTAATGAACTTCCACCTCAGTTCAAAACACTTCCCGCATGTTTTGCATCGGAACAAACCATCATTCGACTGCTTTATCATATCCGTGTTAGGTGTGGTGTTGGGCTGGTTGTCGGTGTTTTCGATGGTAAAATTTAAACCTTGCACAAGCGATTCAGTCACATACTGACTGCTTTCCAAAACAGCACAAGTTACTTCTTCATTGTCCAAGTTATTCTGGAGAATTTCTGTGAGGAGAAGAACAAAGTGTATGTTTATGAGAAACAGATTGAAAAATGTAATTGAAATATTTATACTTTTTTTTTTTAATAAAAATATTGGTTATTATTATGCATAAGTCATTTTTCTCTCATTGTGCTTTACATAAATGAATAATAATAAAAAAGACAAATTAATGTTTTTAAAGAAATAATAAAATCAAGTACATGACATGGATATATGACGGTTTTACATATACACTACCGTTTACAAGTTTGGGGTCAGTGTTTTTTTATTTATACTTTTATTTAATAAGGCCACATAAAAGTTGATGAGATAAAGTGGCAATGAATACATTCATAATGTTACAAGAAATTCTATTCTTTTGAACTTTCTACTCAAAAAAAAAAAATCCTGAAAAAAAAAAAATGTATCGCTGTTTCCATCAAAGCACAACCATTTTAACATCATAAAAAATACAAACATTCCTTACAACAAAATCCGCATATTAAAATGATTTCTGAAGGATCACGTGACACTGAAGACTGGAGTAATGGCTGCTGAAAATTCAGCTTCACCATTACAGGAATAAACTCAAATTTAAAATAAAAACTGAAATTAAAAAGTAATTTTAAAAAATTTAAATTAAATTGTAATATTATTTCACAATATTTCTGTTTTAACTGTATTTGTGATCACATAAATGCAGACTTGGTGAGCATAATATTTTAAAAATGTTATGCAATTTCAGTGGCTATAACTATTTATTTAGTATTATTAAATTACAATAAAAACAAATGTATTCTGCTACTATTGACTTATATTAATCAAGATACTGCATTTACACTGATTTGTGTCAGTATACAGACCCTTTGAAATTCTGTCTTACCTTGAGTGGTGACCTCTAGTGAATCCAGGGATGTATTGACAGTATCACAGGTTTCGAGCTGCACAATGAATTCCTCTTCATTCAGAGTGGCTTCGAACTCAATACTCAAATCCGGAGTCATGTGAAATCTCTGGTGTTTCATCAAGCATTTCATCATTTTGAAAGTATTCCCACATGTCAAACAATTGAAAGGTCTGTCTTTGTGTAAAGCATTGTGAATGTTTAACAGGGCAATGTCATTGAAAGATACTCCACAGGACTCACAAATTAATGGCTCCTGTCTCTCCTCAGCAGCTACAATTGTGCCTGTGGAAGGCTGGCTTTCACTCAAACTTAAACTGCCTGCCAGAATATCTGTGGGTGCAGATGACAGCTGTTGGTACTGAGTATTTGCTGCTTGTACAGAGTTTTCATGATGTTCTGATTCCATTTCATAATCCTTGTTCTGTTCAGGCTCAAGAAGCACATTATTTTCAGGCTCAGATGTGGCTGCTTGACCCTCTGTGAGAATACAATGAGGAAAGAAAAATAATGTTTTCTTTGTGTTAATACCATATTGAAAATCTTATTCATAATATAAACTAATATAAGAATATTTAATAATAATCATATCAATTAGGAATAAACTGAAGATCTTTAAATATAAAATATGGAGTAAACAATGAATTGTATTAGCAATACTTCAAAGTTTAAAAATACAACTTCTATCTGATCTCCATTACTTTTTAATTCATTTTACAAATAAATAAATAAATAACATTTACTGGATTTTCTGATCAGGATGCACATTATTTTAGTCTTGTTTTCCAATGAAAATGTTTAAAGATACATTAATTGAACAGGAAAATGACATAAGTCTTGTTTTCTGTGAAACTGATGAAAATGAATTGAGTTTATTATTAAAAGAAAAATAATCTGTCTATCTGCCAATGGGCTCAGAAAAATCAACTGAATTAAAAGGGAAATAAAGTTTTCATATAGAGAATTGACAGATATTTGTTCTTATTTTAATCATAAACTCACATAACTTTGATCAATTTGCTAAGACCTTATTTGACATTTGCATCTCACGTAAATGTTTCTTTTTTAGGGATGTTTAGAAATTTGTATGAGCAAATAAAACTAGTGGAAGATATTAATTTTTGCAATGCATACAGCATTTAATGTCATAATTTTATGAATTTAAGACTTTCTGCCCTGATTTAAAACCCTTTTAAGGCCTTAATTTGTGGAAGTGTGAATTAAGCGTTTTTAAGACCTTTTTAAAGGCTGGTTGAACAATTGTCCATCTAGACCAAAATATTTATCAAGCTCACTTAAAGGGATAGTTCACCCAAAAAAAATGAAATTACTCATCCTAAAGTTGTTCTAAGCCTGTATGAATTTCTTTCTTCTGTTGAACACAAAAGCAGATGTTTTGATGAATGTGAATAACCAAACAGTTGCTGGTCCCCCCAAAAGTATGAAAAAATAAACACTAAGGAAGTCAATGGGGTCCAAAAACTGCTTGGTTACCCACATTATTCAAAATATCTTATTTTGTGCTCAGCAGAAGAAAGAGACTCATACAGGTTTGGAATAACTTTACGGTGAGTAAATGATAACAGAATTCTCATTTTTAGGTGACCTATCCTTTTAACAAAATATACATCTACACCCAAGACATGCACCAAATATTTGAGTATTTGCACAGGTTTGTATTCAAGCTGGTGATTAAGCATAAAGATGTACCATTTAGCTTGTCTTGTTTTGAGAGCTGAGACTTTGCTGTAGCTTCCAGTACTTGAGCTGAGATGCGATCATGAATCAGTTTCACCATCGTCTCTACTGTGGCTTTACTCAACAGCTCCATGAAATCAGCAAACTCCTTCTGAAACACAAAAGAGATCAAGCGATTACAATTTTGTGTGTCAAAAACAGGTATGATTATAACCAGTTTCACTTATACTGTCTTGTAATAATCTTGTGTTCTATCAGAACTTAAGGCTTACGATCATTGCTTTATAGGCACAAAATAGTTGAATTCTTCGGACAACATAGGAAAAGTTATCTGCACTAATAAAGCATTTTACAGATTCCTAAAGAACTGCAATGCTGTCTTTTGTTTTCAATGTGTTCTGACTAAAACAAAGAACAAAGATGTTCAGAGGTATTCAATTCAATATTTATATAAAACACCAACAACGGAGGAAAATAATATAAAAATGCCAAACAATTTCTTTACAATTTCTGGAGATGATGATTGTCATGATTGTTGTGACAATAATTAAAATCTTACTGAACATATACAGCAAGGTCTTTTTTAAGCTTTGGACATAATGTTAAGACACAGCTGTTTCATAAAGTTCGTAAACAAGGTATATTAAAAAATAATAATAATAATAATCTCATCCTTCTTGTTTCTTTACATGATACATATTCATATGTCTGTAATATGTCAAAAACTACTTAGATTTGTGTCAAAAACGTAATAATCTCTGATTATGGAAATGCTAAAATTGTCTGACATGTTTCTGTAAGAATCAATGCGAACTGACTTTAAAAACAAGTGGGAATCTAAAATAACATTGCAAAAAACATAGATAATTTATTTTCATTATTGGGAAACAGACAGAGGTTGCAAGGTTAACAGGTTTGTTATATTTAGTATGTACTTCTAAATGTATTCTTTACATTGTGCACTCTTTAAAAGGCAGTTGTAAATACCATGTAAACAACTGTCAACCAACATTCAGAAGCGTGTTATGAACAGGAATGGACACTGCATTCGTTCCTCTACTCTAGAACTTACAGTTTTGGCTTGATTCGCCTGTTTAAGTCTGTTTTTGTTGACTGCAGTCCCCTTGTTGCGCTTCCACTCCTCAGATAAGACAGTCGTTAAGTCAGAGAGATGTTTGCTCAACTCCGACACGACACTTTCAACTAACACCCCCATAACGGAGGACAGTAACTCGTGAATTACCGCCGTCATGCTCAGGGATGATTACACGGCACTTTCCTCCCGAAAAATATACTTACTACCGCATTACATACAAAATTGTAGCTTAAAAAGTGCCCCAGCTAGCCATTTGCTTGTTAGCGGGTGAACAAACGGAAGGAATTTTTTCTGTAACAAAAATTTTGAATGGAGTGTGTTTTGGCAAAGCAGTACTGCCACCTAGGGGGTTGGAGTGATTAGTACTGTTCGACTTGACGTGGCGCTGCGCAGACCGATCGGTGGATGACATCAAAATACCGCGAGAGCGTTTAGAGAGCTGATGGTTCCATATGCTCTTTAATCGCTCTCGCGGTACTTTGATGTCATACACCGATCGGTCTGCGCAGCGCCACTTCAAGTGAAGACACCCACCTATTTACTTAGTATTTTTCAGGTCAAAGGTCTGTTTTTATTGCTTCTGTACTGGAAGTATAAAGAATCTAAATGGATGACCATGAGATAAATATTGATATTTGCTTATTTTTTACCCCTAGAAAACAAATCTTTTTATGAATTTGTGAGATAACTCCATGTAACAATTTTTTAAAGAAATTCTATTCTAACTATTGTTGTGACACAAAAATCAAAACCTCATAATAAAATGTATTTTTAATGTACAAACCATTTTTTAACTTTCTAATTTTTTAATTTTTGTGTGGATGCAAAGTAGGGACACAGCTGAGCTTAAAAATGTTTTGTAAAAACATCAGTATTGATGAGATCCATATTAAAGAGATATTTTTTGATAATTGGTGATTTTTCACCCAAAGAAAACAAAGAATTTGTGAACTTTAAAGATGCATGCAATTAGGTTTGCATGCAACAATTCTAATAATTCTTCATTCAGAGAAATTCCTAACATATTTAATGCATGCAAAAATTCTTAAGAAAACTGTAAGAACAAAATGGGAGATGAATTTATTAAATGAATAAATAAATACAAATTCATACAATTTCTTTGTGTAAATCTGGAAATTACATAAACACGGTAGCCATTACAGAACCCAAACTTGATTAGTTTTTTACTTTACTGGATATACACAAAATAAGCTTTTTGTCAACAACTATAATCAAATTTAACATTTTAACAAAAACAAATATTGAACTGAAGTATTTGACTTCTCTTCTGAAACATAATACAGTTAATACAATTCCACAAAATGTAGGTCCAATAGTGATCTCTGACAAATTTGAATCTTTTACAGTTTTGTAAGTTCAAGCTGTATATGAATGTTCCATATAGAGTCATTTGTTCCATTGTGGGATATATTGTATTCATAGAGGTGAAGCTCAATTATCTGTAGCCTCTGCCTCAGCTGCTTGGCTCTCAGGTTGAGGTTGAGGGCTCTGAGGAGCAGGACTTTTCACAGCAGGAGTGTATGTAATGGGAATCACTCTCTCGTTGCTCACAGCATTGGCTTCTTTGGGTGCTTGTATCTGTAGCTGGCCATTATTTAAAGAGCAGGTCACCATCTCAGGATTCACACCATCAGGAAGGTCAAACTCCTGCCTGAATTCTTGGCATCTGTACGAGAACGATCCTTTCCCATCGTCTTGCTTCTTTTCTGTCTTCCCGCTCACCCGCAACTTCCTGCCCACTTGTTTGACGGACAGCTCCTCTGGAGCGAAATCCTCTGTATCTAGCGTTAGTGCATATTGGCTTCCTTCCTTTCCGAGCTGGAATGAGATGGGTTTGAAAGTCGTCATGGGTGAAACATGGTCAATCTCGTCGAAAATCCTTTGGTGCAGGCGTTCCATGAACTCTAGGTTGTGCCTCATCTCCTGCATGTGTCTCATCATTTCTTTCTCGATCTGAAAGAACAGAGGTCTGGTCTCTGGCCACAGACTGCGCACTGGCCAGTGGAAGTCCATGAATGGGCTGAGGTGAGGCTGAAATGTGCTTGGGCAAAGCATCTTTGGTGGATTTTCGGTGCTGTGTTGAGCTGCTTGAGTTCTTCTGTGCTTCTGTCCCAATGAACAAGACCTAGGGCTTTTATACGCTGCCTCAGAACATTCCAGTAACACTCCTCTATTAGCACTGCAGTGTGTGTCAGCCTGTCGAAGAGCTGCTATGACTGAGCACTTGCTGTCATGTTCCAAAACAAGTCGGCTGTATTTTTGTGATCCATCTGTTAAATACCAGAGATGTACATCATTGTTCTATTTCCAGTGACCACTCTGGCGCTCTAATGGGTCTGCATAACTTTCTATAAAGGGAAGAGGTTAATGCGAGAGGATGATACAAGGTTTTCCTAGCATATAGCAACATTACAATATAACATATTAAAAATACAAACTAATCATGGTTACTGTGAGAAATAGTTCAATGTCACATCAGAGCATATTTTCTTTGTGTGTCCGAAGTTACTTCATATTCTGTTGGCTGTGTTTAAATTTAACTTACAAGCGTTCCAACATGCTTTCTAATCCTGCAGGTTTCTGAAACTGACACGTGTGTTGGCAGTGCCTCCTGAAATAGATTCAAAAGGAAGGAGCAAGTTTAACTCAGGTGGAGACGTAGTATCTGTGGATACAAATAAAAAAAAATTATCATCATTATGAGACTGATATCAAATATCTATTTAGGAAGTATGATAGAATTCATCTTTATAAAATAAAAACAGCCGGTCTTGTCTAAGATTTCGTAATTATATGGTTTCAAAGGTTTACACAGTTGGTACAATTTGTACTACTACTACTGCTAATACTAAATAAATATCCTATATTAAAACCGACTGACTGTATGGAATAATTTTAGACTATTTAAGTCAACTGGTTGTTAAAGGGTAAACAATAGGCTAGTAATAGCAATAAAATAATAATAAACATAGATAGATACATAGATAGATAGATAGATAGATAGATGATAAATCATTTGTCACGTTGTAAGACTGCCAAAATGCCTACTGAATAAATAAATTAATACTCTGTATTAATTGAGAGACTATATGAAGTATTTACTAAAAAAAACACATTTGTTACACTTTAGAACTAAAATGTTGTTGTTCATGATGATGGTGATGATGATGATGATAATAGACCTAACAAATTAATACATGAATGAATGAATGAATGAATGAACTATATTCATTGAGAGACTGTATGGAATATTTAGCCTATACATTAAAAAAAAACTCATTTGTTACACTGCGGGAATATTTAAGCGAAATGCTAAAAGGTTCATTTTTTACTTTTTTATTTTATTTTTTATTTGAAAATGGTGAAAAACAGTTACAAAAGTTGATGGACATGTACTGTGTACAGCGTAGCCAGATGACAGTAGAGAGAATCAAATCAGAGCAGCTCGGAGTAGACTTCCTCTCCTGCCTGAAGAGATCCGTTCAAACATGGTTCCTCCCGTACAGGTCTCCCCGCTTATCAAGGTACAGCTTCTATTATGAATATGAGTTTCAAATTGTGTTTTATATTCAGAAACATGTTCTATTTTTATTAGTTTATATCAGCGACCTTCATTTATCCTCAGCAAATAGCTCGCTATACATTGCTAGCGCTAATGTGTTAGCTTAGCGTAGCCGGTGTATAAGCTAAGTGTTAGCCAGCTAACTAGCCTGTCCACAGCACTACAAGGTCAGTAGTTATGATGAGTACCATGACATGTTGAACAGAAAACAGCGAATGACCGTCAAATGTGAATAAGGATTACTGACTAAACTTTAACATTGTCCTGTGGTAGGGTGAATTTATAAACGTATAAATATTCCCTGTAGTCTCTAAATGAATATGGTCATACACAGTGTATACTTGCTATATAAAAGCTGTATATTTGAAAACATTTTGTGAAAGTGGACTGTATGAATTATATCACGTCAAGTACCCATTAACAGACTGTGATTTGCATGCTATTGTCCAAACTTTTGACCTAAATGTCATTGAAACTGCATATAATCATACTGAATGTTTAGTTTTAGTCATATGCAGTTAAGAGATAGATTTGTAAAATATGAGAGAATTTGAGGTCTTGACAAGCTCACCAGTCAACAAACCAGCAGTTTTCTTTCTCTAATTTCAGACAGCAAGATGGTCAGCCTTGCTAGTTGGATTAATTTATGGGAAGCAGAGATATGGTATTTTTTTTTTTAAATATGGTGACATTTATTCAAGTTTTTTGATATTTGAAGTTTTAAAACTTAAATAAATTCAGTTATATTTTGTATTGGGGTGCCTTTTCTGCCTCGGTTAGATTAAGTTAACTGTCTTTCTATGGTGTTTTTCAATCAATCTGCTCACCAGATTATCTGAAGCCCATTGCTGCTGAAGAAAGGAGGATTGAGGAGGAAGAGAAGAAACTCAGGGAAGAGCAAGAGCGCATTTACAAACAGCTTTCTGAAGGTCTGTGACCCCCTCTCTCTCTATACACATTTTTATTCTATAATATAACAAGAATAAAATATAACAAAATGTATCAGATGATGTTGCAAATGTGGTGGTATTTTAACCCTGGTCCACCTGACCTTTGTGTCTCAATACAGACATTTTACATTAAGCAGTAGATACAGTAACTTTGAAAAAGTCCCTTTTTTATTTTGTGATACATTAACAGCGTCTAGTGATGTAGCATGTCATTTCACCTGTGTGAAATTTAACTGGGTTTGAAGTTATTCAATGAAAATATTCATTGAAACAAATTCAAAGAAGTGTTATTTGTGGAAAGGAATTTCAGGGGATGTGTTTCTCTATCATCTAGAGAAAGTTAACAATGTTCATTATATGCATGTGTTGCCTAACTTAGTGACACATTTAGTAGTGATACAGAGTGCTACTTTACCACAAATAGTTCAAAATGTGAAAATATATCACTACTATCTCTTTTTTTTTATCTCCACAGCAAACTCTGACACCATTCTGAAGTAGATATCCATGATGTATCCATTCCAGCCCCCAAATTAAATGAATCACAATAAACCTTATTTTCAATAAACACAGAAGGTAGACATATTCTTGTATGTTTTCTTTTTCCTCCTTGCCATTATTCAGGTAATTCAGATTGTATGCTTCATAGGGCACCTGCATACCTTTTCAGCAATAAAACAACATTATCAGTTGGGTGGATTATATTTATATGCTCTATGTGCATCTGACAAACCAAGATCATTCTCTGAGAATGTGTTGTAGACGGTTTTGTCTTTTCTGCACTGCCGTGGTGACGTTTATAGAGGGAGGACGGTTGTATAACCCGACCATGGTTTAGCATAAATCCCAGGATTTAGGTCAAGCCAATACAGAACAAGTGCTGATTTTGCACAAATACTTCGCAGCTACTTAGCTGTGGTGCTACACTTCATTAACTATTACAATAAGCAATATAAAAATGGGTTTAGAAGCTCTGCTTTCCTTCATTTATACACAACATTTCTTAAGAGTTTATCTAAAAACCCCAAACTGCTATGACTTCAACAGAGGCAAAATACGGTAAGTCTTGTAAGAATATTGTCAGAGGATTTATTGGGAAATGGAATGTGTAGGGATGTTCAGATAACAGACCTAGTTATCTAGGAAGGGAAGGGTGGAAACTGCTGATAGTTCTCAAGGGATAAGAGGCTTTCTTGTCGAGCGAGTCATTGAGCAGATGTGTGAAAAGAATCAAGCTAAATTTTCTGCATCATTACTCCAGTCTTCAGTGTCACATGATCGTTCTTGTTATCAGTTTTTGAGTGATACGTGATACATTTATTTTTCCAGTATTCTTTGATAATTAGAAAGTATAAAAGAACATCATTTATTTGAAACAGTCAATCTAAAATCTAAGAAAAACACAAAGTTCATAAAAATATATGCTTTAATAGTCATGGTATCGAGCATACAGAAGTGAAGCTTAACGTGTTTACCAATTTAATTGGAATCACCCATAACTGATGCTGTATTTTTGATGGTTTGAGAGCATAATCGAAACAATCAAATTTGTGTCCAAAATGATTTATCTTGCTCTGCAAGTAAATCACATTTGTGTCAAATTCAAAAAGACTCAAACAATCTTATCACTGGGCCCTCACTGTCAGACCTGACACATTGATTTAAACATCAGTTTTCTTTGCTACTGCCTTCATCCTTCGCTACTTAAATGAAACCTTTACGATATGTGAAACAGAAGCAGCAGCTTTGTATAATAAGCTTATAAAATTCATTAAGTGCACTAAAATACACCTTTGTAGTATTTACTTTAACACTATGTAAAGTCGTAGTTCATAAAATTAAAAATAATTTCGTATATTTACACCATTAGATTCACAACTGATGTTTTTATGATGTTTTGTAGACAACCAGTGAACGAGAGACTTGATTCCTACAAAAAAGTCAGACATAAGAAGAAAAAACTGCCTGAATCAGAATACCTTCATGAATTTAATCACAGACTTCTCAAGGTTCAGTGTGATGACAGGTCAGCTGAGAACAGATGAATGGTATCAAGGCCACTGGAATTAGTTTTCTCTTTGAACGCATGTCCCAGCAGTGGAGACACGGAGTAATGGGACATTGCTCAGTAAAACACACCCATGACAGCACTTGATGTAAATAAGTCTGAAGGACAACTGCGCATTACCTGTCGGCTTAAGTGAAGAAAAAAAGTCTAACTGTAAAAACAACTATAACTTTATACCTTCTGACCACCACTGTACTCTGCCATATAGCTTATTAGAAGCTATATTTTGTTGCGCCCCAAAGTCTGTCACCTACCTTCTCACATTTAGCGACTTGAACTTTAGCTTCCTGCTGTGATTATTTTTAGAGAGAATAAATGATGTAAAAAACACATCACTCATATAATGACCTTTGTTTTCCTGATATTCAGTTTGAATATCATTACAGTTACAAAGTGGAGAAAACGTTATCTTGAAATTACAACAAATTTCTGTACATTTTTTTTTTGATTCCTTAATTGAACTTGTCATGGACCTGCTTGATATTAAATAGCAGCTGATCACCACTGAGTAACTAAATTAAAACCTATCCAGTACAAGTCATTTATAGATGATGCTAATATCATTGGATAGTTGGATGGAAAACAAAGATAAAAACCCTACATTTTCCTGTAGTACATTTAAGTCTGCATTTTGATTAACTGAAACCGATTACCATCCAATGAAAATGCTTAAACACTATGACCCAAAGGAAACACAGTGGAACCGGTAATACTAACTGTAGATGAGATCCAACATGTGTTTTGGTTAGCAGGTGATCTTGCTGATAGCATATAATGCATTGACAGTGTTTTCCCACTCACTCTTGATCAGATCCTTGGGGATCCTAAGGGTGAGGTTGATCTCCCCCGTTTGACGTACTACTACTTGGAGGCTAGTTTGCATCTCGAGCTTCCTTGCCCTCTGTACTGCTGTCTTTTCTCTAGCAGATAGAGCAGGTCTTGGACCCTGATCCTGATCCACTGGTGCTGTTGGAATTTGCAGCTGTAGAGAAACCGCACAAAAACAAACAAAGAATCTGAATTAAAGAAATGCATCATACAATATACGGCCAACAGGATGTGGACACTCTCCTGTAATTGGCTATTCTAGTTCAGGTCTGGGCTTTTTGAAGGCCAATCAACTACCTTTCAAATGTCTGGGGTCATTAGGTTTTTTGGCTTTTATTCTGCTGGAAGGAGACGTTAAATTGATCCAAGTGACAGTAAAGTCATTTATAATGTTACAATAAAGTTCTACTTCAAATAAATGCTGTTCTTTTGAACTTTCTATTTATCAAAGAATCTTTACAAATATTTTAAAGCCCGGCTCACACTGTGCGATTTTGGCCACGATTTGGTCGTCTGAGACAAATTTTGAAAATCCTAAAAGATTCCTATAATCCTAGGCTAAAATCTGTAGTCTTTGATCGTTAGTTTGACATGTTCACCGACAGCCGATTAATGGCTGTTGCGATCAAATTTCACCTCCGACGAATTTCTGGCAGTGTCAGAAGATTTGGCGCAAAGTCCTGCAGTGTGACTACCCCTACGATGAATGTCAAACTGTCTCCGTTTTTCAAGACAAGCTATGCGCAGAATTAATGCTAGAGAATTATTCTACCAGCCATAAACTCCGGCGCTCACGGAATTCATCTGATATGTTGCCTTTTCTCTATAAACACTGGTTGCACCGCTGTTTTCATGTGGGTGTGTAGAGCTGCATACACTATTCTTCTTAAATACGCCGGTATTGCCGCCGTTCATATACTTTTCATGATAGCCAAAATTTCGGTCCCGCGTGCAATGCAGTTCGCAGTTAATGGACGTGTATGGGTTGATAATGTAAAACTCCCGACAAGTTTTCTTGCGCGCACCCGTTTTTACCTCGTCTTGACTGTCGTACAGTCTGACATTAATGACAACTGAGATCCCATAGTTTGACATGATCATCATGTTCGTACAGTCTGACAAGTACAATCCTAAAGGACTTTTAAAAGATCGCACAGTGTGAGCCCGGCTTAAGCTGTTTTCAACATTGATAATAATTTTAAAAAAGGTTTATTGAACAGCAAATCGTCTTATTAGAATGATTTCTGAAGAATCATGTGACACTGAAGACTGGAAATTCAGAAGTTTTAAAACATTAAAATAGAAAACTAATTTGTTTTTGTAATAATATTATAATATTTTACAATATTACGGTTTTGATTAAATAAATGTAGCCTTGGTGTGCATTACAGGCTTTTAAAAACAAAAAACCTTAACAACCCCAAACTTTCGATTTATATTGGTTTGTCACGTCAACCTGAAAATGAGCTATATGAGGGTCTGACTGTAGGGTCTTTCAAATTTAGTACAAATACAGTGAGCAAAGGATATAGATGAATAGAAGCTTAAGCAAAAGACTAAAATTCAAACCGTTATTGGCAGTTGCTTCCTGTTTGGCCTTAACTGCCTCCTCCATTGCCTTAAGTTTTGCCTCATATTCTTCCTGCCTCTCTTTCCAATGCATCCGATTGTTCAGAATGCCATCATACATTGGCTGGATCTCCGGGTGGAAACGAGAGAACTCCTGTGTAAAACAAAGATGGAAGGGTTGCTAATTAATCTTAATGGCCAAAACATTCTCATTTTGTTTTGAACATTAATTTCTTGAATCAAAAATGATCAATCCCCTTCATTCATAAAAGTACCTTGTAGACAAAAGTACAGACAAAGTCGATAAAACCACACTGAAGCTTTGGCAGATCTGCAGCTTTGTTCCTGTCCATCATGGGCTAGATTAAAAGACAAATACCACATGAGCTTTTGAGATTATTCTTTTTTTTTTCCAAGATGGACGCTTTCCTAGTAGCCCAACCACCAGTATTAGATTCAGGTACTTACAATAGGTTGTTGCTCAAGAACAGTCCTCTCAAGATCACCCTGCTCCCAGAATTCAGCTGCTACAGAGAGGGCAACCTAGGATGGGAGAAATTATACTTTGTACATTTCTGAGAAGTAAAACTATAGTCATTCTTCATTTGACATCTCTTACCTTGCTCTGCACCTCCCATGGTTTTGTGATAGCTGAGAGGTCACACGCTGTCATCATCATGGCCCTGGTCGATTATTAAAAATATAAAAACACGCAAAGCACAACATGATTATTTTTAAGAGATGTGTTTCGCTAAAATGCATAGCTTAAGTTGTTAAATGGACACACTTACATTACAATTTCTTTCCTTGTTGTTTCAAGAGACATGAAGTCCACCCATTTCTTCTGTTCTTCATATGTCTCAGAGAGATCCACAATTTTCTGGAACATCGTTCTCTTTCTTTAAGGTAGAGTTAAGAAAAAGCTTATATTTGAAAACTTGTCTCATTTTAGCTTTACATTTAGTTTCACGTCTTTAAATAAACAACCATGGTCACTATAAACTGTCACGGTACAAAAAACAGCTGAATGATTCTTCTGAAAAAAATAACTGCATATGAGTGAAACTTACTTGAAGTACAAGGCAAGATCAGTTGCAATAATGGCAATGTCAATGAGGTGGAAAACATGCTCCATTTGTCTTCTGTTGAGGTTTTGGAAGATGTTTAATGACTAAGAAAAAAGAACATATGTTAGGATAAAATCAAATTAACATGAAGGCTTACATTCTGGACAGTTTGCTCATACCTCGTCGCCTAACAAGAATTTGCCAAAATCCAAGTGATGCCTCTCTAGAATGGAGGATCCATGCAGCTTGGCTAGAGGATTTTGAGACCTAATCACAAAACATACAAATGTGATGATGATTATTATTAGTAGAAGCTATAATAAAACAAGTACTTGTAGAAATAGTAGTAGTAGTATTTACTGACTTCACTTGGTAGAGATTATTTGTGCCTCTGTGGTCGATATCATGCAGAAAGCCGGCAGTGATCATGGCCATCACCTCCAAATCTGTGTAATACCGCTTCAGTTTGCCTGTCTGGCTCCATAAAAAAACAAAACATTCTCATTGTGATTTTATGATTTTTCAGTATGTGTTTTAAAAACGTGCCATGAGCAACAAAGATTTTTGACACTGGATCAGCTAAATTTGTTGGGAAACAATCATTAAGTTTGCAATTCTGTTTCATACTTCACCTTTAATACTTATGTAATTCAGCAATATACATTTAGTTTGGACCGTAAACAAGTAATCCTATAGCTTGAACAGTACAGCATGGTATGAATTCCCAGGGAATACATGAATTGAAAACATCAGATAAAAGTGGCATCCCATTGAAAAAGGTATGCTGAGCAGGTCATACCGTGAGTAAAGTGAACATGGTTTGGCCAACATTGAAGCCATGGCGCCAGTTGTGGTAGGTGATTTTCCTGTAGCCTTTGCTGACTGAGTACATAAATCTCACCAAAACCTAATTAGAAGACAGCAGCCAATTTTATGGAATTTCATGATACTTCTTGACACAAATCAGGTGCCTCCGTCATTGTAAACAAGCAAATTTACCTCCTGAGGGACCTGGAACTTTTTAACCACTCCAACTTCATAGTACATCTGGATCCCACACGTTACAAGATCCAATTCAGTGCAGTCAAAGTCTGAAAAATGGAATGCGTAGATCTCAAACTTATTTGGGCCAGGCAGCTCTTTTTTCTGC
>JAFVLL020040580.1:0-20262 GCA_021397915.2 Tor tambroides
AAATACAATATAACATGTACTGTTATTACTTACCTGTTACTTACCTGAATTCAGTCTGCTATGTGAGTTGTGTGAACGTTGATAAGATTTATTTCTTTGTTTATTTAACTGTTTATTTGTTGTCACGGACTGCTTTGTGAAATACTGTTGGTTAAAGTTTCATGGATTTGATTGCTATGTTTTGATTAAAGTCACCTAAGAGGACCGCTTGACTAAAGGCAAACTCTTGTCTCTCTCTCTTTCTTCATTAAAAAAAAGACAATTCTTATCTGTTGAGTGGACTTCCAGGGTGGGGTCTGCAACACACACATATATATATATATATATATATATATAAAGATGGGCTGTGGCTTGTGTGTGTGTGTGTGTGTGTGTGTGTGTGTGTGAGTGTGAATATTCCCAGATGTCTGGCTGTGTTTACATAAGGATTGGGGTGCTGGTCTGAGACACAGAAGAGCAGAGTACTGCCATTTCAGCTCAGGTTCCTGATCCCCGTAATAGCAAGTACAAACACCTCAAACTGCTGTTAGTGTTATTTTAGTTACACTGTGATACTATTATCGTTTTGGTAATATTTTAAAGTAGTTTTTTTATATATATATTTTCCACTTTCATTTTAATTTTAGTTACCTTTTTTGTTATATTGCAGTTTTTTTCCAGTTTTATTTTTAATTATTTTTAGTACCTCAAGTAAAACTACATTTTTTTATTTCAGTTATTTATTTTTTATTAAACTTATTTAAAAAGCTAAGAGTAATTTTTTATATACATAACAAAAATGCTTTTAGTTTTAATTACATGTGCTTTAGTCATCTGTCATCAGATCTGTTACCTATCTACATGCATTGTCCTGCTGCCAGGGCTTTTTCACCACCTCTCCATACCTCCAAACAAAAACATGCAAATATCTTAAAAGCAAAGGTATCTTAAACAAAAGGACCATATCTGACACTAACATTGCTTTTGAGAAGGTCTTTCCCACTTGTGTATAGTTTGCTCCTGTACAAGGGTCAATCATAGCATGGAGTGGGTCAGTTTTGTTCTCAGTTTTGTTTCAATCAACAGGCACCATTGTCTGACATTTATCCTGTTATTTAGTATCATAGACTTGTTTCTGGTGCACTTGATAAATTGTAGGCAATATATTATAAAAACATATATATATATATTTAAGATGACGTAATAATGGTTATGTAGAGGAAAGTGTTTGCTCAGAGATTTCTCTTCCATAGTTCAGGAGACTTAATGCACTTAAAGGGATAGTTCATCCAAAAATGAAAATTCCCCTTTGATTTATCATGACTGATCATCCTCAAGCCATCCTAAGTGTGTGTGACTTTCTTCTTTCAGATGAAAACAATCAGAGTTAAAAAATGCCCTGGCTCTTCCAAGCTTTATAATGACAGTGAATGGGTGTTGAGATTTTGAAGTCCAATAAAGTGCATCCATTCATCATAAAAAGTACTTCACAAGGCTCCGAGGGGTTAATAAAGGCCTTCTGAAACAAATCGATGTGTTTTTGTAAGAAAAATATCCATATTTAAATTTTATAAATCATAATCTCTAGCTTCCACTAAATGTCGTACGCGCGTTCACAAGAGAGTGGTGTTCCAGCTGATGACGTAGGATGTAGGTGTAGCATAAGCTCTGGTGAGAATATGCTAGTCTCGCGAGAACCAAGTTTTGTTTACAGCAAAGGAAAACCATTCTCCTCTTGGCTTATATAGAAATCCTCTGTCTTTTTTTCAGCATTTTCTTCTACACTCTCTTGTGAATGCACATACAACAGTTAGCAGAAGCTAGAGATTACAGTTTATAAAATGTATATATGCATATTTTTCTCACTTGAATGCATCAATTCTCTTCAGGAGGCTTTTATTAACCCCCCGGAGCCAAGTGGAACACTTTTTATGATGGATGGATGGATGCACTTTTTTGGGCTTCAAAATCTCAACACCCATTCACTGCCATTATAAATCTTGAAAGAGCCAGGACATTTTTTTAATTTAACTCTGATTGTATTCGTCTGAAAAAAGACAGTCATATATACCTATAGGATGGCTTGAGGGTGAGTAAATCATGGGGTAATTTTCATTTTTGGGTAAACTATCCCTTTAATGGAGTTTCAAGTGTCAACTTTGCCTCTGATTTGTCCTAACTGTTTGTCCTAACATTATTTAGGAAACACAGCCTTTAGAGCTATAAAACTAGTATGCATGGCATAGCTTAAATATTCTGGGAGAATTTGATGAGAAATTTCACCTCAGACTTTGGTATCTGCAGTCTAAGCTTCTTTTTTGTTCCTACAGGTAAGGCAAGCTCACAAAAACATCCTCAACCACTGTGGGGGACCGAGCTGAAGGAAGAATTACATTGATATTGGGTGAAAAATGTGGTAATTTACATGTTTGCTATGTTTGTGCTGGTAGAGTATCAGCTAGCTAGCTTCTATGCTAACATCAGAATCAGTTGTGTTTGTTGTGTCAGTGGAACAGCTTCCCATAAAGAGCTCTTCAGATGAGTCACTTATTCCATGTCTATGTGGATACAGTCAGCATGTAAGATTTTGAGTGAGCTGGATGCTTTGTAATGTTTTTGTCTTCCTTGTCTTCACTGATGTACCCATCCACAGCATTTAAGGAGGAACTAAATGATTTGGCAAGCCCAAGAAAGCCAAATAATAAACCAGTGGCTTTAGATCAACAGTGAAATTAGAAAACATACTCGATAAAAGAACAATTGTACATAATGTCATATCACCCATTAAATGTATCAACCCCAGAGAACAATGGGCTTCAGCTGTGCATCATGGGGCATCCCAATTTGTTGTTTTACACTTCTCTCATCAAGTATTTTAGAGTTGTTTAATCATCAAACTGCTTTGAAATACTAGACAAAACTACTGGGAATATAGATGATATAGGCAACAACTGTGGAAAGATCAATTATTGATTTGAATAACAAACTGCAAACAAAGCAGCAAAACTATTCCTAAATCTTTAGATTTTGACTAAATCTGCTTATGTCTCTAAATGATTTAGTCAGATTTTAATGACTCATGACCACTGAATGAAATGTTCAATTAAACACAGTCTGTAGAAGAAACAATTATGACCTGTTTAGAAGTTGTACAGTCCCTGAAAGGATCTCAAATTAAAGAGTTACTCAAGAAAGGGACGTGACATGTCATATTGAGCTTTTATCGCATCGGTGAAATCATTTCTAACTGTGCTTCTTTTCCTGGATTCTTCTGCAGCACCGTTGCTGGATGAGAGCTGCCTGACAGTGGATGTTTCTTTCTCAGACTGGTCAGAGAGGCAGTAAAGAGCTGATCTCAATGGAAAAGAATTCAAAGCCTCTTCCTCCTCCCTTTCTCTGCAGTTTAATTCAAGCAATATGTGTCTAAAGTGACACTGAACTTTTCCTTCCTCCCTCTCTTTCTCTTTTCTTCTGGAGAATATGAGCTTAAAAGTCATTTTTACTGTGTTTTGCATTGTATCACAGTTATGGTTTTGTCTTCATCTCTCTCTCTCTCTTTCTGTGTGTCTCGTCTATATTTTCATCTTCAGCAGTGTAGATTTTCCTCAAGACTTGGTACGTCACACTGCCACGTTATCGGAAAGCCATATTTTCTCACTTTGTCTCTTGGTTTCTGGATTGCTTCTACTGGCCAGAATCTGAATATGGTCATGATTGGTTAAATTTGTACCATTTGGAGCAATCCTGGCCTGTGGAGCTCAGATTTCACCCACAATTCCTTCAATAATAGTAGTTTAATGAATTTGTCATGTCACTTTTCACTTAAAAATCCATTATTATTACTAGTAGTAGTATTATTAGTATTAGTATTAGTATTATCCTTAACAATAGATCTAACAGAAATGAAACCTCATTTATATATATATATATTATAATATATAATATATTTCAATTTCAATTACAGGTGACATAAGAGAAATGACAAAAATTTGGGTTGTCAGTTTTTAATAGTTTAATTTTAATTTTTTCATTTAATAATTTTAAGATTTTATTGATATATTTCAGTACTGAATAAGTTGGAAGTTTATGCAGATTCTTGTGATTCAGGCATATTTATAGAGAAATATAGAATATATAAATGTAGAATATTTATATATTCAGAATAAATATATATAATTTGGAATATTTATTTAGAATCAAGATTCTAAATAAATTTATTTAGAATACTACCTAAATAGTTCTTTAGGTTTGTCTAGATTTGCCATTTTGTATTTAGTGTTTTTGTTTTTTCCTTTGAGCTCTCTCAAGTGCATTCTGAGATTTTCTATACTTTGAAGTATGCGTGCAGCCTTAAAACTCAAGGTATCTTTGGTATCTAACTTTTGGAATAGTCTTCACTTTGGGCGTCCATCTATGATGCCTTAAAATGATGCCTACGGTGGCTGCTCGCTGGGCTTTAGAAATGAGTGCATATGTTTGTGTGCTTCTGTATACTCAGTTGCATTTTGGATTGACAGAGAAGAGAAATGAGAGAAAGTGGCTGAGAGAATGGCCATTCTAAAGGAACAAGGCGTTCCTTACATTCTTGTGGTGTGGTCAGGAGAAGGTCTCCCCATTTTAGACATAATGTTAAAAACTAAAGTGGAACCTTTTTGTTGGAGCTAATCCTTCTCTCTCATGCATTTCATCTCACAGGCTCCTGCTCTCAGTCTGTAATGGGCTGAGACTGTTTATTCATTATTGCAGGTCAGGGCAGCGAAAAGCAGAAACTAAAGTTAAACAATAGAATCCAGAAATGCTGCTCACACGTGACACACAGCATGTGGTAATTTCATCCTCTACACACAGCACTACATTTTGGCCTTACAACTATTATATTATATTATATTATATTATCGCTATAGCATAAATACCTACATGCAGCAAAACAGGCTCAAATGGGTTCTTTTCTAAAAGTGACAAATGTGACCCTAGACCATAAAACCAGTCTTAAGTAGCACAGGCAAATTTATAACAAAAGCCAATAATTCATTGTATGGGTCAAAATTATCGATTTTTCTTTCATGCTAAAAATCATAAGGATATTAATTAAAGCTCATGTTCCATGAAGATATTTTGTAAATTTCCTACCGTAAATATATCAAAACTTAATTTTTGATTAGTAATATGCAATGCTAAAAACTTCATTTGGACAATTTTAAAGGAGATTTTCTCAATACTTGGATTTTTGCACCCTCAGATTCCAGATTTTCAAATAGTTGTATCTCGGCCAAATATTGTCCTATCCTAACAAACCATACATCAACGGAAAGCTTATTTATTCAGATGTACAAATCTCAATTTCAAAAGATTGACCCTCATGACTGGATTTGTGGTCCAGGGTCAAATAATTTGTTGGATTCATCCACTTTGAGACTGTTTTGTTGCATATAGCTATTTATAAATGCTATATTGAAATGCTAAGCGCATTTAGTGAGCCTAAATTGAATGTATTTTGCTTGACTTTCACTTAGTATATAATTTGCATGCCGGTTTCAGCTAAAACTCATTTTAAGGGCGTAGACCAAGAAGCCTTTAGCTGTCTTTGATCATGGCCTATAAAGAATCAAAACAAGTCGTATGCTGTTGCAGCCAAGAGTGACCGCTTTGTGCCATGTTGCCAATGCTAGGGCTGGTATGTTAGTGCTCTTCTGAGTTCACATGTGTTCTGCACATCTTTGGGGTCATCTTGAAAGGAGGAGCCAGTCTAATGAGGAAAACTTCATCACAGTCTAAATTTTGACCCTCTGAGCTCAAAAGCTCCTCTGGGAAGAACCCAGATCCACTGATCAGGTTTCCATCTTCTAGCAACAGAGCTGACAGACCGGATCTGAGAGAGAACTCTGCAGGCCATTTACCAGGATTATGTCCGTGGTAACAAAGTGCTGAAGTGTCAGTCTGGATCAACCCTTCGTCTGAGATGACACCTGAGAAGAGATGATGCCAGCCTCAGGGACCTCAGGGGATGTGCTCCCCTCAGACATGTGTGCAGAATTACCCATTTTTGCCTTTGATTAGAATCTCATTAAAGTTTACAATATATCCAGTATTGTGGAAACTTAATTTCCTGTAAAGCTGCTTTGCAACGATTTGTATCGTAAAAAGCGCTATACAAATAAACTTGAATTGAATTGAATTGAATTGGATTTGTTCATGAAGAAGTGCCTGAGTATGCTCTCCTCCAAAGTAAAATTAACTGGTATATTATGGGAAGGTCTCACTGCACATTTGTAAGGGCAAAAAAGCCACACAGGCCACTGTAGCAGCTGCCACCGTTGACCTTCAAGGGTATGAACTTTGACCCCGGTTTCTAGCAAATCCCACCCACTTCTTCTGCTTTATCCCACCCCCAGCAGCCGTCTGGTGGCCCTCTTCCCATCAAGTCTGGATCTCACATATGGCTGCAGAGAGGGATGAGATTTATTCTATAGAGGGAGGAAAAAATGTATTCAAGTAGGTGCTTGATTTGCTCATAGATATATACAAAGGCTACAGGACGTTGTAGGCCTCTTTAAGGTCCACTTCAAAGCACATGCTGAGATGTAGACATCTCTGAGTTTCAGGTCTCGTCATGGAGAAGGAAAAGGAACTGTAAATGCTAACTTTTCGTGGTTAAAACCTGCTATTGTCCGCCGCCTGTGAGCCTGGGCTTCAGCCAAGTGAGACGTGGCTACAGAGGGAACTTATCCCAGAATGCTGCTTCCTGTAAGGCTTCTACCACAGAGGACTGGGTGGGGCAGTGGGCTGAGTCGTGGGTGGAGTCTATGGCTTTTTATGGGTGGGACATATTCCTATATGCCCTGACAGATGCTAAATCTTGGAGCGAGTAATGTGACACATTTAAACCAATAACCTTCGCTCTCCTCATTTTTCTTTTTCCTCCCCTGTTCTTTTTCCTTCATCTCTGGCGGGTGTTTTGCATAGGCCTTTTGTCAAAGTTTTTGGGATATTTGCAGACTAAGTGGAACTGAGTACAATGGTTAAAAACTGTCACAACAAGGAATAGAATAGAATAGAATAGAATAGAATAGAATAGAATAGAAGTGTAATTTATTTATATAGCTCATTTAAACAGCAAAGCTGACCAAATTGCTGATCAACATAAATTACAACACAAATGTATGACATACATAATAATAAAAAAGCCAAAGAATAAAGATGCATTTTGAGTCTAATTTAAAAACAGTGAGTGAATATGCATGCCAGAATAGAATAGAATAGAATAGAATAGAATAGAAACTAAAGGAAACTACAAAACTTCGCCTCATGTGAAAATTAACAGCAAGTTTAAGACTTGTGTATATATATATATATATATCCCTGTCAAATGCATTCAAATTCGTACAAGTTAAAAACTTGTAACTTTTTAACGAAGTTAACTTTTTTAATTTAGTATTTTATTAAAGCTCCAAATTGACTGGAGTCATACCCTAGATAGATAGATAGATAGATAGATAGATAGATAGTAAGTACATAGAATGTACATACATACATATATCAAAGGAAGTTTGGTCCCATTACAGATTTTTAATTATTTTGTCTTTTTTTATAGACAGTCACTATACACTTTAAACATTTGTTTTAAAATAAAATATATTAAAAGTAAACTATAAAAAATAAAACAATAATTCTTGTGATTAGAGTAATGCCAAAATAAAGACTAAATAAAATAAGATTAAGAATAAATAAGGTAGACCTGACAGTATGTGCTCCACTTTGCATAGTGGTGGTTATGTGGGTTATGTAAGTTTGAATCTGGCTTGCATCCTTTTGCATTTCATGATCACATTTGCCCTTTTTCCTCTTTATTTCCTCTCTCACTGTCCAAAGTGTGTCAGAAAGGCTGAAGCTAAACATTAAGAAATCTCTGAAAGTAAATCTTGCAGCTGCTGCGCCTTTTCCTTTCTTAGGCTTTTGTATGACTCACTGCAAGTCTGTCTCTTCAGTCCAGGATTTTTGGAGTTTATTCAAAAATTTAGTTTCTCCATTTTCTCTCTTCCTTAATTTTCTTTTTTTCTGCTCACACGATGCACCTATTCACCTACTTTATCTTTTGTCCAGCTAGCAGCAATTAACATTTCTGTCTGTACGGGATGGAGTGGAACAAACAAACTCTCTCACTCTTATTCTTCCTCTATCACACACAGACTTGGGCTTGACTTAAAGCTGACTCAACAGTCTCCCGACAGCTGATGCAATGGCCACTGCAGAATAGAGAATATTGTTTGTGCTGAAGGGGGTGATGGACCGAATGAGACACAGAGGAAAAAGTGGGCTTGACAGAGGAAATAAGCCTGACTCTCTCCATACGTGATATGTTGTGGTTGCCTCTTGCACTGCAGGCAGCTTCACTGCACTAAAGATTACATAGGTTATATCTTTTAAAGAAAATAATCCAGATAATCTTGTCCTAAATTGGACGGTTTACGATAATTTCACAGATATATAAAGCTTTGGATGGTGATCCTCCCACCCTGCCATTAACCTGAGCTTATTTCCACATGCCATGATTCACCATCCTGACTGTTTTTCTTGGACCATGTTTTCCTTTTCTCTGAACATGGCTGCCAGAGTCCCAGTTGGTCTAAGGTCAAAGGTTAACCAAGATCAAAGAGCTGTTTAGGAGGCAACAAGTTAAAAAATAAAGCCTGAAAAAGTGCCAAACAGATCTCATCCAACATCAACACACAGAATTTATCAGTAGTGAACCTATGGAAATATTAATTTCTCCTCCAATATTCACTGGAATTTAAATTGGGTTTCATTTCATTTCCTAAATGAAGCTGAATGCCTTAAAAGTGGAACTTTTCACAAATGCATGTGTTTGTATGTGCATATTCCTGCTAACCATTTTGACAATCCAATTCCAATCAACACTGCAGCTACTAGACGCCAATTAAGTCAGTCTTCTTTCCTGCTGTTAACTAAACTCTGTACTCTTGAATTTTAAGAAAGCTCTCAAAGTTTTGCTTTACAGAGTCCAAGGCGCCACACAGATCTAAACAGATCCTCCAATGAAACTCAAAACGGTCGGGCAAGCAGCTATAAACACACAGGAAGTAGCAGCTCTTCAGCGTTTATGTGGTATCGTTATTGGGCCATTTCACACATTGCATACAACAATTAAATCTCACAAATGCAGACAGCGCCACTCACATTATATCTGATGACTACTTTTAGATCTCTGTCAGACTTCCTTCATCTGTTTCTAACCCAGGTACCATAAAAGAATGGAACACCTGAAAGCAGGGTTGTGCGCATATCAGATTTTTATTAAAGTTAGCTTTTAAATCCCACTTCAATTCCTTAATTTAAAATGAGGTAACAACAGAATGCAAAACTTGATTTTGAATGCAGAAGCCTAAGTAGGCCCATAAAGGAATGCAATTAAAATAAAATCATATGACTGCTGTCATTTTATTTTATTTTATTTTGTTTTGTTTTGTTTTGTTTATTTTATTTTATTTTAACCAATACTGCTGTACAGCTACATTATGCCTTTAACTTTATAACTGTTCATTCTTACTCTGAACCAATGCAGAAAATCCACAATTTAAGTCCAAGGAAGCCAAATAAATAGTATAAAAGCATTAATAACCATCTTCTGTCAGTACAATGGTAAATTTTTCTTGGCTCCTCCTAACCTTTGCATTCACTTTCTTAAACCCAGCCCTCTACAATGGATCAGCAGGCGAGAGAATATGTGTGTACATATTCGTGAAATGAATCACCCAGTCTCCCCCTCCAGGGTATGAGGAGTACGTCAGTGCCAGACAGCCTCTCAAGTCAGATAAACTAGCCTATGGGAAGGAATTCCTTCAGCCAGAGAGCAAAGCATTATATAGAAGGCAACGTTTATGCTATCCTTAAAGGGACGGTGGTGGCCTGCCTCCTCATAATCTACATTTATCCCCCGAACATTCAGCTCTGCATTACCTTTCTCTTCTGGGACAGATTTGTAAAAATTAGTTGCATATGGTTGTTTATCAGTAATATATAACGGAATGCACCTGGAAGTTGTTAAATTTCCCATTCATGGCTGTTATTCTCACAACATAGTTTTGACTTTTCTCTTTTTGCACATTTCAGAAGTCAAGAGCCTGAGAAAGAGAGAGAGAGAGAAAGGGGGAGGTAATGTTCTCTGCAGACATAGAGTTCAGCTGCAGAAAGGGGGAAGGGAGCGACTAATAGCTTTTCAGCAAGACATTTTTCCAGCAGCACACAGGTCTGGGCAAAGTGCTCCCAGTAGAAAGAGTTCAAAAAATCGAGAGTGGTGATTCTCAGAATGACTGATCAATGGCATGTTGAAGAACAAGCTTCATTCCTTGGCTTTTTACATCTAAATTAGAGGGGCTGCTACGGATATGAGATTGCCATGATACTTAAAATGATGACTGTATACCTAATGTGTCCATTGTGTAGAGATCAAATACCACATTTTACTGACAGTTATGACAATAATCATGAGTTTGCAAGAACTTGCAATCCATTCATAAATTCCCACAAGCCAACTTATGAATGAATTTTTGTTTTACTGTATGATTGATTATTTTGAGACTTCCCTGCTTAGAAAACCAGTTTAAGACTTCAGTTTTGGTCTTCACCTGGTCTCTTAGTCTGATCAGTTAAAAAGTGTCTAAAACCCCTCTAAAACCAATCAACAAATCAGCTGAACCAAGCTGGGAGACAAAGAAGACCAGACTTAGACTTGTTTAAGAATATTTTTAATAGTGCACAATACATTTGAACCACTTTTTTACTATTGTGGTGCTTTTGTGTCACTTTTGCAGCCCCTGTCAGAATCAGAATCAGAATCAGAAAGAGCTTTATTGCCAAGTGTGTTTACACACACAAGGAATATGTCTTGGTGTTAGGAGCTTCCAGTACAGAAGTACAAACATGCAACAAACAGTGCAGACAACATATAATTAAGGTAATAAAAATAATGAAGAGATTAGACAAATTATAAATAACAACAGTAATGAAAAAGACAAATATACAGAAAAGAAAAAATGTCCATAGACAGAACTGTGAATGTGCATATGTCTTATGTACGGATGAGGGTTTGATGAGTTATTTACAGATGTACAGTACTGGGGTGTGTTATGTGTTGTTCAGGTGGGATATGGCCTGGGGGAAAAAACTGTTCTTGTGTCTGGCTGTTCTGATGCTCAGTGATCTGTAGCGCCGGCCAGAGGGCATCAGTTCAAAGAGAGAGTGAGCTGGGTGTGAGGGGTCCAGAGTGACTTTCTTAGCCCTTTTCCTCACTCTGGAGATATAAAGATCTTGGAGGTTGGGTAGAGGGGCACCGATAATCCTCTCAGCAGTCCTGACTGTCCGTTGTAGTCTTCTGATGTCTGTTTTGGTAGCTGAGCCAAACCAAACAGTTATAGATGAACACAGGACAGATTCAATGATGGCAGAGTAGAACTGTTTCAGCAGCTCCTGTGGCAGGTTGAACTTAGCTGGCGGAGGAAATGGGCCTTTTTCACAATAGAGTCAATATGAATGTCCCACTTCAGGTCCTGGGAGATGGTGGTGCCCAGGAACCTGAATGACTCTACTGCAGCCACAGTGCTGTCCATGATGGTGAGTGGGGGGAGTGCAGGGGGGTTCCTCCTGAAGTCTACTATCATCTCCACTGTTTTGAGCGTGTTGAGCTCCAAGTTGTTGTGACTGCACCAGACAGCCAGCTGCTCAACCTCCTGTCTGTAAGCAGACTCGTCTCCGTCCTTGATGAGGCCGATGACTGTAGTGTCATCCGCAAACTTCAGGAGCTTGACAGAGGGGTCTTTAGATGTGCAGTCATTTGTGTAGAGGGAGAAGAGCAGTGGGGAGAGAACACATCCCTGAGGGGCGCCAGTGCTGATGGTGAGAGTCCTGGATGTGAGTTTGCCCAGCCTCACTAGCTGCTGCCTGTCTGTCAGGAAGCTGGTGATCCACTGACAGATGGAGGTGGGCACAGAGAGCTGTGTGAGTTTGTCTGAGAGAAGGTCAGGCATGATGGTATTGAAGGCCGAGCTAAAGTCCACAAATAAGATCCTTGCGTAAGTCCCAGGTTTGTCAAGGTGTTGCAGGATGTAATGCAGTCCCATATTGACAGCGTCATCCACAGACCTGTTTGCTCTGTAGGCAAACTGAAGAGGATCCAGCAAGGGTCCAGTGATGTCCTTCAGGTAGGCCAGGACCAGTCTCTCAAATGACTTCATGACCACAGACGTGAGAGCGACAGGTCTCATTAAGACCAATGATTTTGGGTTTTTTGGGGACGGGAATGATGGGGGAGCGTTTGAAGCAGCAGGGAACTTTGCACAGTTCCAGAGATCTGTTGATCTGTGTAAAGATGGGGGCCAGTTGGTCAGCAAAGATTTTTAGACAGGCAGGTGAAATACCATCTGGTCCTGAAGCTTTCCTAGATTTCTGTTTTCTGAAGACCCGGTTCACATCCTCTACACAGACCTTAAGCGCAGGTTGAATGGTGGGGGAGGGAGGGGGTTGCGGGGGGGTGGGTGAATGTGTGGAGTGCAGATCAGAGCGGGTGCTGGGTGTCAGACTGGCCTTTTCAAATCGACAGTAAAACACATTGAGATCGTCAGCCAGTTGTTGATTCTCCACAGACTGTGGGGGTGGTGTCTTGTACTTGATGTTCCTCAGACCAGTCCATACTGACGCCGGATCGTTGGCTGAAAGCTCTCTTCTCAGCTTTTCAGAGTAGTTCTTTTTAGCCACTCTGATCTCCTTTGTTAGTCTGTTCCTGGCCTGGTTATACAAGATTTTATCCCCACTTCTGTAAGCATCCTCTTTGGCCTGACGAAGCTGTTTGAGTTTCCCAGTAAACCACGGTTTATCATTATTGAATGATAAGAATGTCCTGGTGGGGATGCACATATCCTCACAGAAACTGATATATGAAGTTACAGTCTCTGTGAGCTCATCCAGATCGGTGGCAGCAGCTTCAAAAACAGTCCAATCAGTAAGGTCGAAACAGGCTTGTAAAACCCGCTCTGTTTCATTAGTCCATCTTTTAACAGTTCTTAATACAGGCTTTGCAGATTTAAGTTTCTGCCTGTAGGACGGAATAAGATGATAAAGTCCTGTCCTGATTGACTTTCATCATATGGAAGCATTTGGCCAAGATATTCCTCAAAACGGTAGAAAGAAAGTCAAACAGGTTTGGAACAACATGAGAGTGAGTAGATATTGACAGATTTTTATTGTTTGTTCACTATGGCTTTGCTCTGCACACTTTAAATGTGCTCTTGAAGTTGAGATCCAGGTGAATGCAACCTGTGAGCCAAAAACAGCAGCCGGTTTTGGTACTGTGCATCATTAATTAAAGATTTTGTGTGTTTATAATGGCGCATCAGGTTGTTGAATGAATAAAACAAGTCCCAAGACCTGAGGCTACAAAGTCATGAAATTTCACTAGATTCAGCCCAAACTGACCCATTTAAACAACTGCTTGTGCTTGATTGCCAAACTACTGAGAAAATGTTATAAATATTTGCTTCATCATTGCAAAAATAAGCTACGAAACTGGAAACAGAATGAGACTAGATATCTATTGACTTCCTGAGAACACGTGCAATCAGTTAGAAGAAACAACACCTTCTTGTATTCTTCTCCTTTACCTGCTCTCCATTCACTTTGTTGAAATATTCCATGACCTTCTGGCTTCCTCTGTCCTCCCCTACAGCAGAGAGGAAATGGTTGTGTCCAGTGCCAGGGTGCTCAGGTTTTCTGTAGAAAAATATCAAATCTGTTTCATTTCCACTCAAGAATATTCACAGTTCTTTCAAGCCGCGAATACTTTGCATCTAATTGCTTTTGAGAGGCTAAAGTAATCGCATAGTCATAACTTCTAATAATTATACTACTCAATCATAAACCATAAAAAGTTTGGAGTCACAAAGATTTTGAATACTTTTACATGTAAAGACTTTTACGTTGTCACAAAAATAAATGCTGTTCTGTTGAACTTTCTATTCATCAAAGAGTCTGAAAAAATATATCAAGGTTTCCACAAAAATACTGAGAAACACAACTGTTTTAATCATTGTTAATAAAAAGAAATGTGTCAAATCAATACATTAGAATGATTTCTGAAGGATCATGTGACACTGAAGACTGGAGGAATGATGCTGAAAATTCAGCTTTACCATCACAGGAATAAATTACATTTTAAAATATATTCAAATAGAAAACTGCTATTTTATGTTATTGTAATATAGTAGAATATTACTGTTTAAAAAAAAAAAAAAAAAATCTTACCGACCCCAAACTTTTGAATGGTAGTGTATGTGTCACTACTTTACTGAGTGATAAATAGGCCCACTTAAGGAATCTGCAGTTTTCTCCATATTTTTGGAAAGCAGTTGTTGTAATTTAAATATGTTAAAATGTGTTAATTGGAGTGAGAAGTACACTCTTATTGGTAACTGTAAGCATTTTTAAATGTAAATTTAGCTAATTACCGACATCTTTACATCTGACATCCTGACAACCTGACATCTTACATGCAGGCCTAATAACAAATAGCCAAATGACAAATGACAATCATATAATTCTGCATAGTAATTATAATGTCACATTAAGATTTGTGCACATTTGTGGGAATGTAGTTTTGTTCATCATGAGTTGCCTAGTATGAGTGGTATTTGTAAAGGTTACTAATTTAACTTTGGAGGCTGTAGCTGGACACAAAGGTAATCTAATCTTAATCACTGATGAATATGGTAGTAGTGTAGATGCATTAATGTGGTTTGAAGGGTGAAAAGTCTTTTTTTCTGTTTCTCTCTCTCTTTCTCTCTCTCACATTCCTGAAATCCTCATCTCTTCTCCTCATCACCATTTACTTTAGGTGATTTGGGGTTTTACTGCCTCGTGTCCTCCTCCTGTGCTGTCATTTCTGGCAGTATAAATGCAGAGTTCTGCCATAGTTTCCATAAACTATCACTCTTTTTGTCTCGTTCCTTTTCTATCTCTCTTTCTCACCCGTTAGCCTTGTGGTCCTCAAATAAAGTAGCAAAAAAATCCTACATGAAATTACTGCATTGTGTCTGCAAGACGACACTGTATCAGATTCCCTCATACCTTCTTTTTGATCCTTTTCCCGCACAATATTCTGGAAATAGTTCAGCTCAAACCACTTTAGACTGTATTCAAATGTTGATTCGTTTATAATTCCAACCTTATGTATTTTTCTCTACTTTATATTTGATAAGATGATGACCTTTCATTTAAAACAAAGCTGTGTTATTTTATGCGTTGCATTTTTTTTTATTTTGAGTCACATTAACTGTTGTTGTCAGTCTCACATCCCAGTGGACTGCAACTGTGGAGATTCAGATGAAGAGCAAGGCACTTCCAGTGACAGTCTTTACTAGAGCAGATCATGTTGAGACCATTGCATTGAATGTAAGTGAGATAGCGGTGTGCAAGAGGGCACATGTTTTTATGCATTGTAAGACAATATTCAAGCTTAGAAAATCAAAGAATGCTCTAAATAAAATGTTAAATGTTAAGGAACAGTTAAAGGAATACGTAGTTACTTAAAAATGAAAATTAGCTGAAAACTTTTTCACCTTCAGGATATCCAAAATGTAGATGAGTTTGTTTCTTCATCTGAACAGATTTGGAGAAACAGTCCAAACAGCTGATAAAAATTAATCCACATAACTCCAGTAAATCAATTAACATCTTCTGAAGTGAAAAGTGGCATCATTAGGGCATTTTAACTTGAAAACGGTTGTTTCTGGCCAAAATACCTGTCCTTAATCCATAATAACGCAGTGAAAAAAATCCCCTGTTGTCCTCTCACATCAAAATCAACCAATGTATTTGTTTAAAACTGTTTTGGACTGTTTTTGCTTATAAACAGTGCTTGATCATATTTCTCTCCTGATTCAGATGAGATGACGTTTTCACTGGAGAAAGTAATATTATAGATAGAGGATTATTTCTTTGAGTTAAAATAGTTTTAAAGATGGATTTGTTTCTAATAAACACACAGCTTTCACTTCTCAAGATGCTAACTGATGGACTGGAGTCATGTGGATTATTGTGAAGTTTTGATCATCTGTTTGGACTCTCATTCTGACGGCACCCATTCACTGCAGAGGATCCATTTTCCAAATCTGTTCTGATGAAGAAATAAAATAACTCATCTACATCTTGGATGGCCAGAGGGTGAGTAAATTTTAAGCAAATTTTCATTTTTGGGCGAATAATCCCTTTAGGCTAACAGTAAGACTTACTCTTAAGGACTTTTTGCAGATGATAGCAAGCACAGGTAATAGTTCAAGTTTGGCCACCGAACCCAAACTGGTGGAATTAATTCAGCAATCTTATAATATTTTATACCTTTCCTAACAGGACAGAGGGAGTCAGAAAGAAAATAAGAGAAGAGAAAAGAAAAAAACTCAAGAGCCAAAGACAAGAAGCCTCGCCTAAACCTAAAACACATAATCAGTCCAAGGCAAAGGAGATTAAATTATACCAAAGTAAAACAGAATCCTGCTTCCACTCTTTCAAGCTGTTTTGGTAAATTACATGTCTCTTTCTCTCGTCTCTCTCTCTGTAGGTCGTCCTTTAACCCTCCTAACCTCGTTCTCGTCTGGCGTGAGCTGTGAGCAGCCACGGATGAGCAATAATGTACGTTAATCAAAAGCTCATGCCACATTGATTTTCTCATTCTTTTTTAAAGACACAAGGACCACACAGACTTTACCGACTGAAATGGTTTGAATATCTCTGGTATTGAATGAATTGCAGCTTCCCTTCTCAGTGAACAGCACAGAAGACACCCCCAGCTTTGTTTCTTTCAGGTTTGCCGGCTTGGGCGGCTCTCGCTTACACGCACACACACAGGGCTCCGTAATGCTTTGCAGCTTCCAGCGTGCCCAATCATTAGAGCTGTCTGTGTTTGTGTTGAGAGCTGGCATAGCAAGCATCCGGAGCATTTGTCAGGGAGGGCAGGTAGGACTAAACTAAGTGAGATCAGGTGGACGACATTGAGAACTCTGCTAAATGGAAACAGCAGGAATCAAACCTGGAGGCAAAGCTCACCTCAGCAGCTTCTTGAAATCCTCCTTTCGTTCATTTCCAATCCCTATAAGACCTCTATCAGCAGATGCCCACGGAGACGTGGCCTTGTCTGCTCCTCAAACCACAGCGCTGTTCTTCTCGAACCAACACAAATAATCATGGAGGAGAAGTTAAATTTATCCTAAACACTGGACGGCGTGTAGTTTTACTGCAGAGGGTGGACAGACTCCCGGTTTCCTCAAATACTGTATGTCCTTACCTACAGTGCAAATAACATTAAAAGGTCAATAAAAACTCAAAAGTGCTTGTACTTTTATTGATCCAAGTCCATGTGGAAGCAAAAATATGTGGTGCAAACCTTGAAAAGTATTAGTGGGTCATTGCTATTATGTATTATTTCCATGCCCCCATAATACATTATCCCCCGGTTTCACAGACAAGGCTTAAACCTAGTCCTAGACTAAAATGTAAGTCTGAGTTGTTTCAAATGAAAGAAACTTGCACTTACTGATCTTAAAATATACCATTGTCTTTGTTTTGTCTCAAAAAGCACACCAGGAATGTTTTTTTTAAGGCATGTTTATAAAAATTACTTAAATGTCCTAATTGAACTATGGCCTAATCCTGGCTTAGTCTAAGCCCTGTCTGTGAAACCAGGCCTATATGTCTTAATATATTGGATAAAATGTAAAACTTTCAGTTTTTTAAAATGCAAATCATGTGATTTAAAATTCACCCCATGTTCACTTAATTGTGGCATTGTTATAAAATTGCTTTTTTAAATTAACAAAAAAACAAACAAACAAAAAACAATCCCATAATCAAGTGAACATGGGGTAAATTTCAAATAATCTATTTACTATGTTGCTAATTTTGCCACAGGTGCTAAAATATATCCTGAAATTTATTTTATTTTATTTTATTTTATTTTAGTTTAGTTTAGTTTAGTTTAGTGCAAATCAAAACCAAAAATGTTTTCTTGGTGATATTGCAATAATACAACTCAGATCTAAAATTTATTGCAATTTATTTTGAAATATTCCAAGTATTTTATTTAATTTATAATGGAACTATAATATTCAGAACAATACATGTTTTCTTGGTGATATTATAATATTAAAATATTATGTTTTTTATTTATATTTTTAAGTAATAAACTTTTTTCTCTGTGTTTTCAGTTTCAATCCTTTCAGTCACTTTCAATCAAGTCAAAATATCTTTAGTCAAAAACAGATTATTGATGACATCATCCACCAGGAAGTGAAATCATTTTGAGGGAAACCAATAGCGCGCACACATACTAGCAGATTAATTCTGAGAACTGACTAACTTTAGCCCTTTATTTTCATCCTGTCAGTTTCCATTATGATAATTTTTTTGCAGTTGTGTATGTAATGAATCCATAAAGTTTAAGTGTCTGAGCTTGATATCAAAAGTCTACATAACAAGAGATGACCATTAATATTGGTTGCCCCAAATTTTAGTAATAATTTACTAATTTATACTAAATATTTGATTGCTGTTCAATTAGATGCAAATTCTGTAACCATAAAACGTTAGATCAGCTGAGGTTTGTAAATATTAAACTGCAACCACCTGTTCCCCAGAGCCCTGCATTTCTCTCCAGTCTCTGTGTACAGTGGGCACCTGTAATTGTGTGGGATGATTTTTACCTTTGCTCTAATGACAGACGTTTACAGTCGTCTCCAGACCTGGGCCGGCACTCAGGAGCGAGATCCCCCTTTCACCACCACCCTCCTTCACCCTGTCATTAGTCTGGAACGTGAGGAGATTATCAAAGCTGAAGTGATGCCATGGTAGCGCCTGGCGGCCAGACAGGGGGTGAAGTAAAACATGCCGTCTGTGTGGAGGAAGAGGGCACTGAATCCTCATCATTTCCTTTCTGCAGGTGCGTATCCACCTCACACTCCTTACAAAAAAGTAAATAAATAAATAAAGAGGCAGTGCCAAGGTACAGATGGAAATACTGTGGTGCTTTGATATATGTCGTGGTACAGAATAATTACCATATTCATGAACAGTACCACAGTATTTACATCACAGAACATGCTGAGGGTGATATACTCACCTTCCCCTCCACAATATTCAAATTAATGGTTGATCAAAATGTTTTTATTGACAAAAGTTAATGAATGCAAACTACCATTCAAAAGTTTGGCTGTTTTTGAAAGAAGTAAAACGTAATGTATTCCTGTGATGCAAAGCTGAATTTTCAGCATCATTACTTCAATCTTCAGTGTCACATGATCCTTCAGAAATCATTCTAATATGCTGATTTGATGCTCAAGAAACATTTCTTAACACTATCAATGTTAAAAACAGTTGCGCTGCTTAATATTTTTGTGGAAGTTCAGCACTTTTGGACTGAGTAAATGCAAGCTGTTTTAGAGCTAAGTATAAGCTTAGTGGCCTCTTTGATCAAGCATTGTGAATTTGTGCATGCTTAGTTTTTGTTTAATAGAAGCTGTTAAATTGCATTGTGGTTCTGGAGTGAGAGCTGATGCCGTAAAAGCCGGTGTAAGTGTACGACTGCTCACCTGCTGAGCTCCAGAAGTGTCTTAGTAGGCACAGGCGCCAAGTAACACATTCTCGTTGCTCTTTAACTTCTAACAGGAGCTTGTGAAGTGTGCCTCACACCCAGAAGCTACTGTTTGGCACACATATGCAAAGTGCACACGCAAACAAGCCAACACGCACTTCACAGGGCCAATAAACTCACACTAACTGAAACATACAGTGTGAACATGGTGCATATGCAGACGTGTGCAGCGTGTTGTTTGTCAATTGGATTATTTTTTAAAAATTGCTAGGTTTGCTGGGATTTTTCTCAAGGTTCTGTGCCATTCTGAACCGAATCCATATGGCGTTTTAAATAGATAGAACGATAGATAGAAATAGAATGATGTATAAAACGATAGAACGACAGATAGATGATTAGACAGCATGATTATTGCACAGGTGTGCCTTAGGCTGGCCACAATAAAAGGCCACTCTAAAATGTGCAGTTTTATCACACAGCACAATGCCACGGATGTCGCAAGTTTTGAGGGAGCGTGCAATTGGCATGCTGACTGCAGGAATCTCCACCAGAGCTGTTGCCCATGAATTGAATGTTCATTTCTCTACCATAAGCTGTCTCCAAAGGCGTTTCAGAGAATTTGGCAGTACATCCAACCA
>JAFVLL020040581.1:0-14887 GCA_021397915.2 Tor tambroides
GCGAGGAGGGCTCTGCAGAGCAGCAGATGAAAGGACCAAACAGGGTTTGATAATGAATGTCCAACAAGTAGCCCATCTCAGGCAGTGCTCACGCAGCGGGAGCCAGAGCTAACCTTCAACGACGCACACAACGCCCCACACTCCTCCTCTAACTACTATCGCTCACTGCCTCGCTCTCTCTTTTTAGCCGTCCGCTGAAAACTCCCGAGAAGTGAGCTTTAATCTTCGTGTCAATTAAAACTCAATACAAAGCAACCGCACAAACACACGGATAAAGGCGCGTGCCTGCGACTGCGGTCGCAGATGCGCTGCAACACGCGCTGGCACTTCTTCTGTTCCATTCTCTCTCTCTGAAAGACATTTGATCTCTTTCTTTTTGACAGAGCATGTCTCTCTAAGCTCCGCACTAATTGGCTTCCAATTTCACCAAGACTCGACTCAATTAGGACATCGCTTACCGGCTTGCCTCCCCGGTCTGTTTGAAGCCATTGTCCACCGCTGTGCTGACAGAGTTTTACATCAGACTCTCAAACAGTGTCAACTCACCTATTTCTTTGATGTGCTATTTCAGAAAAAGAGTGCGAACTGACAATGTCCTGCAATGCATCTGTGATGAAGTGTTGTTAGGCTGAACGCAACTGAAGTCTGATCAAACGGAAGAACAAACTTGTTCGAATGAGCCTGCGCATCTTAATTGATGGTTTTTATAAAACCAGATGTTATATAAATTGTGTTGTCTTGAAGGTGTGCCGGACAGAAATACGAATTTATGGCTGTTTTCATGGGATGAAAGAGATGCAGAAGCAGACCTCTTCTTTAAAAATGTAAGTACTTCAAGCTGGAGAACACAGTCCAACATTTTGAGTGCAGACCAGGCTCCAGCTTTAAAGATCATCTATACAGAAAGTATGAGGGCTATTTTAGACTTGTGAAAAGTGGATATTCATTTCATGTTCTCTGGGGTAAATGTGGTATGAACCTTCCTTACCCCCTAAAATTCCCTGGTGTGCTGCCCTTCCAAGCAGCTGTGACTACTCTGTGACAAGTGAAGCTTACCAACATGACTGCCTGTGGTAAAATGAGACCCTTAATGAAAATTAAGCTAGATTACAGGCCCTTCAAATGAAGTTATTAATTAAATTCTTTGTAATTAGGCTACTAAACCTTTCAGAGACATTACATGTGTAGCCTACAGTGTGTCCTGTACCACTTTTTAGTGACACTCTCCTGCTGCTGAATCTTTAATGCCTTGAGAAAAGAAATTGTATTTTACTTGAGTTGTGTGAATTCGCTGGATTCAATGTAATGCAATAAAAATACTATGTACCGTGAAATAATGGTAACGTCTTTATATTGAGTGCACACATAAACAACATGGCAGTGTAGTCTGGTTCACCAACAAATGATTCTTAGAATCTGGTTCTTTTAATGAATACAAAACAAAATACAAAATATAAAAAAACATATAGCATGACCAGTGTAGACTGATACCGGAACAAATGACTCTTTTTAGCCAGTTCTTTTTAGTGAATCAGAAACATAAAGCATGACCAGTGTTGTCTGATTCCTGAACAAATGACTTTTTAATGAACTGGTTCTTTGTTTTGTCAATCAAAAACATTGAGCGTGACCAGTGTATTCTGATTCCCAAACAAATGACTATTTTGAGCCGGTTCAGAAAGACAAGATTGGGCCGAGAAAATCACTCTCATGTTGTTCCAAACTTATATGCATTTCTTTCTTCTGCGGAACAAAAAAGAGGATGTTCTGAAGTTTCAGTTCCCATTTCAGTTCCAACTGTCATGTAATTTTTTGTCCATACAGTGGATGCCAATGGGAACAAAAGTGTTTGGTTACCAATATTGTTCAAAATATCTTGTTTTACACTCCACAGAAAAGAGGAAGTCATACAAGTTTGGAATGACATGAGGGGGAGTAAATGATGACAGCATTTTCTCTCTTTTTTTCAATACTATAGACACACATTTGAGTTTGTTGTATAATAAATGAAGGACAATTCTTGGCATCTATGTATATTTATACGAAATACTGATGTGTGCCTCTACACGTCTGCACTCCACATGTGTTGTCCACAAACGTTAGTCTAACATCGCCCCATCATGCTGAGGGGACAGTAAAAATCCTGCATCTCTTCCTGTCCTCCAATATTTACAACTAGTGTACAAGTCACAGTTTTACAAAATGTGAAATGACAAGAAATGACAAAAACAATTGTGCTAAGAGAGTTCAGTTTACGGTACTTCTCTGATTAGGATATTAGCATTACTGTCAGAACTCTCCTCTCTGTACCCCGACAGTCTTTGTGGAAAATCAACATGACAACCCACACCTCACTGTTTGTCATTATATCTGTCATTGTCGGACACATCAGAGCTTTATATTCTACACAGATAAGAAAGATGACAAACTAATCATGGCACATGAGGAAATATGAGATAAAGCAATCATGACAAAACAACAGGCAATAAAGGAACAAAACAGCTCCATTTCCCACGTTTTTATTATGTAGATCAAAGACAAAGACAGACTGGAGAAGCCACATATGTCTGACACATACACTTTAGGTATAATGAATGTTTTTGCATTGCTTTCAACTGTTTGAGTATTATGCCAATAAGCCTGATTTGACCAGGGCATCTAATTTCATTTTCATGGCTAAAATCCTTAATATTTTTCCTAGTTCTGAAACTTTTAGATTTTTTGATTTATTTTTTTTTTTGACGAGAGTTGTGGGTGTATAATCGTGCAACATCTAAAAAAACAGAGATAAAAACGAGTAAGAAAGCTGTAGCACATTGAAGGTAATCTGTTTACAACGTCTGTTGGCAAACTACTGCGCTGTTTCTGAGTCACTGGCTAATTGTGTTGTCACTGTCAGCACATGTCAGCTGGCCACTGCATGACTGTTCTTCTGTGTCCAATGCAATGCCAGAAATGCACCATATTATAGTATGATAGACAAGTTCATTGAGAGATACTAAAGAGAGTGAGTCAGTTAGTTAATTTGGTTGTCTCTCCTTAATGGAAGAAAATGCCCATTGCTGTTGTGCAGCATTGTTTATTATGGTCTTACCAGGGTTGTGCACCATTCAGAATTGAATTGAGAATGTTAAAAGCACAAACTGAGGAAGCAAACAGGATGTAAATTTGCATTTCAAGTTTGAACGTATGGAGATACAGTTCAAATAAACTGAAATTCAAAGAAATTCATGTAACTGTATTTCTTTTAACTAGAAAAACAAAGTTTGTTTAGATTGGTCAAATAGGCTCTGTCTATTACACTGTGGATGGCAGAGCTACAGAGGGATGGAGACATCATGCTGATCAGCTCTGGTCTCATCAAAGCCAAACAGCCCCCACACAGGATCAACATCAAACCCTCACAGCACCTTCCACTGCCCAAACCATCATAAATGTCATATATTCCTCAGCTGATTACCGGGTTTCATCATCAGAAGATATCATAATATATTGCTTTATTTGAGCAATTAAAACTCTAGAACTGACCATTTAGGGTTACAGACTAAAATAAATAAACACAATAACTGCTCAGTATTTACTTATGGTAGTCTACAGAACAGTATAGGCTTACAGAACAGAACCATTTCCTTGAGTGGTTTAAGGCCACTAAGCAATCATGAAAAAAAAATAATAATAATAAAATAAATAAATAAATAATTTGTTGAAATTGGCTGAAAATGTTTCTTTATCATTGTTGATAATTTATAGAAAATGTGCACCGGCAGTAATATTTGCAAGATCTAAAAAATACATAGGCTGAACAAAACTTTAAATATTAAATATTTATTTATCTCATTACTGTAATTTTTCCAATGAGCTACTAGTGTTACTACTATTTTTTTTAGTTAATATTTAATGGGGTTATATGGGGTCATTATGCAGTAATTCCAAGGGTTGCTTTCCAGACATGTTCTCTATTCACTAAAATCTATAGATTAAGTGAAATCATTCAATCATTCAACATATCTTCTGTCAAAATATGGAATTTAAATATTTATATATTTCAAAAATCTTTGTCTTTGACTTTCAAATGAATCTCTTTTACTGGGATTCTGCCGTCTGTCATTGGTTATTCAATTGTTCATCTAAACTGTCAAAACTCAATTTAAATGGACTAGTTGATTTTGTTTTTTTCCATTAATAGCCAACACATTATATCAAAAGTCATTTATACACTATGTAAAAGGTTACCCAGGGAAAACTTATTGCCCCATGTAGGGGGCCATCTTACCCTCTTTGACTATGAATGAATGTTATGAGACCTGTTTTTATTTATTTACATTAATAACACATTGGCTGATGCACCACCAAACTTTAAATTCTAAAATATTTCTAAATATGTTGTAATATAAAAGTAGGTAAATGCACATTGCTCTTAAGGCGGCATCGTCCCCATTTTGCCCAACGTTTTACATGATGTTAGGCTTCCCTCTGGTGTTTGAAGTTTGGTTATGCATGCTTATTTACAACTGTGAAAGTCACATCCATATTTCTTGTTCACAGCCGCGAGACGCCAAAACGCCGCTACGTTTATTATTTTGTCAGTCAATTCACTTCCGCATTTAAACGCGGTTGTTACTCCCGAAACTTTGCCTACATGACCAGTGTAGGAGACCGTTTGGACCACATGAACACCATGCACCTTCCTGGTGTGACAACATAGCTTTATTTTGTTTAAAAATTAAGGTTTACAGGACAAGTAATTAGTTACAACACTCTTTGTACTTGACATTAACTTTACGCAGTATGAGTGATAAGAAGCCTATTTCAAAACGTTTTAAAACTGATGCAGATAGTTATATTAAATCAAAGTTTTTGACACATTGTGCAAAACAACAATCACTTACTGACGTGTAAACAAAGTGTCACAACACCCCCGGTCTTCAATGTAACAACTTTAGACAGAGACAACTTTATGTGTAACCGACTTGACAGTAAGGACTTCCTGAAGATACGGGAAGCGGCGCCTCCTCTTTCACTTTCAGTTCGGACGATCATTACCATAAAGTGGCTAAACAGTCTGTAAGGACAGATAAGCATGTGTTCGTGGTGTTTTCATATTCCAATGTGTATATCACAGTTACGGAATATCTAGTAAATAGACGTTTTTAATCGTGTTTCGTTTGCGAAATATTTTCGAAAATTTCAAATGAACACAGACGCTTTTGTCCTTAAATGATACAGGTATGATCATGGATGAAACATCTACTTTACCTTCATAGTGGGGGAGCAGTGGTGTTCAGGAGATGTTTTAGACCTTGTCTGGTAAGTTTTTTTTTTTTAAATCCTTGGTACTGACTGTTGAATTGCAGAACAATTTTCAAACAACTGCCAAATGAAATTTGTCAGATTGTGATATACAGTATATCTTACACACACTCTGAAAATATAACTATTTTCCTATAGTACATGAGAAGTGCAATTCTGTTTGGCATGTAAATATTTCAAGCTTGTTAACAGCAAATGTCCATTACTTGTGGATAGACAGTGATCTTTTTGGATTGTGGCAGGTTCAGAGGCTGTTAGACCAAGTGAGGTTTAAAGGGGAAACTGCTGCAAAGACATTACTACAGTATCTAGAGCAAACAGAGACAACCAGACCAAACCCTTTTTTTAAATTACATTTCTTGATGTCTTCGAAGTATATTTATTCAAAGCAAATTTGATAATGTGCCTAATTTAACTACAAGTACAATCATCACGCCCTAATCTAGACTTAAGTTTAGAAAAATAAACAACGCGAACACAGACGGACCGTTTTAGGGAAAAATGAGGAAATGAGTGCCCAAATGTAGCTGTTCAGAGTATTGTAATATAATGCGTGCCATCTCTTTAATATCTAATAAATGCCACAATATACATTTACAAAAGAAGTTGTGATATTGTTGGTCTTCTCTATCTCATCCCTTTAGCTGGGTTCTGACTGTGACTGTTGGCTTTGAGACAAGGCTGAGTACCACAATGAGTGCTCACCAGTTGATCCTAAAACAACGAACAGAGCTTCTGGCAGTCCTCTGTGGTGGAGGCAGTGCCGAACCTCTGGACTGTGTTCTGGACCTGCTCCTGGCTTGGGAGGTTCTTGTCTGGGAGGATTACCTAAACATACGAGTAGTGGAGAAACCTCTATGTTCCAACGTCAGACAACTTTTAGATGTGGTGTATGATAAAGGAGAAGAAGCATGCAGCCTTGTCTTAGCTGCGATGAACCAGGTCTTACCTGAGGAGCAGAAGGCTGGGCTGTGTTTTGGAGAAGAATGTGCTGAGGTGGGCAAGAACAGACCAGACACTGCAACTTTAACGTTACTGGCTGACAGGCCAGTGTTAGTGAGAAAGCTCAGAGATAATATCGACGGAGCACTGAATGCTTTACTGACAACTGGCTGCTTCACCATTAAAGATTGTGATGCGGTGCAACTACCTGTATACACACCCTCACAACAGGTAACTTGTTTGAATACTACTTTAATCCATAGTTTATTACTTTGTGTTATGAAATCCCTGAAATTATTGTGCCCCATGACTAACTGTGACGTAATTTTCTCCATGACTACTCCTTGGTACTGACTGTTGAATTGCCAAACAATTGCCAAAAGAAATTTGTCAGATTGTGATATACAGTATATCTTGCACACACTCTGAAAATATAACTATATTCCTATAGTACTTGATAAGTGCAATTCAGTTTGGCATGTACATATTTCAAGCTTGTTAACAGCAAATGTCCATTACTTGTGGATAGACAGTGATCTTGTTGGATTGTGGCAGGTTCGGAGGCTGTTAGACCAAGTGAGGTTTAAAGGGGAAACTGCTGCAAAGACATTACTACAGTATCTAGAGCAAACAGAGACAACCAGACCAAGCCCTGAAGAGAAAGAAAATCACCTTTCTGCCAGTATGAGACATTTTTTCAGTTGTGTGGACAGGGTATCTTTGCACGTCTTTGTCTTCAGTGTTACTGTTTGTCAGCTGCACAGAAATGGGCATAATTATGTTGCCACTTAAAATTATTTCATCACTTAAATATATGAATGTAAATGTATATATAAATACAATATCATTATTTTCTGCATTTTTCATAGTTACAAGCTCAAAAACATAAACCTAAATGTACTGAATACAAACTGTACATTTTTCAATACAATTTGTCTTTTACTTACATCATTTCTCCAGACTGTCTGCTCTACCAGAAGAAGCTGCGAAGCTCTGTTGCTGCCCAGTCCCACTCCCTTAGCACCTACGGCGGGACAGGACGTTTCTCCTTGGATGACATTTACACCGACGGACTTCTTGAAGTGATGGATGGCTCTGGTGAAACTCTTACGCTAGGGCTGGAGGATGTGGTGGGTCCCTTGGGGACTCTTAATGAAGATGCTGACACAGTTCTTGTGTCTGGAGAGGCAGGAAGTGGCAAAAGCACACTGCTTCAGCGACTGCACTTGCTCTGGGCAAGAGAAGCTTTACTCACAAACACTTTCCTTCTGTTCCCCTTCAGTTGCCGCAAGCTGAATGCAGAGCACAGAGAGCTGTCTTTGAAAGAGCTCCTCTTCCTGCATTGCTGCTGGCCTGATCGGGGTCAGGATGAGGTTTTCCAGTTCATCCTAGACCATCCTAATTTGGTCCTCTTTACCTTTGATGGGCTCGATGAGTTTAAACAGGGTTTCACAGATGAAGAACGCCACTGCTGCCCCACAAAGCAAGTGCCTATACCTGTTCTGCTTTTCAATCTTTTGCAGGGTACGCTAATGAAGGGTGTTACGAAGGTGGTCTCTAGCAGGCCACAGGCTGTGGGCCCGTCGCTGAAGCACTATCTCCGCAAAGAAGTGCTCCTGAAGGGTTTTTCTCCTGGAGGTATTGACTGCTTTGTTAAGAAACATCACAGCGACCCTGCTATGGCTAGACGTGTCATAGAGTCCCTCCAGGCTAACACGGTGTTGCTAAGTCTTTGCCACATCCCAGTCTTCTGCTGGATTGTGACCAAGTGCCACCAGGAGCTTCTGGGTGGTCAAGATGGCATTCCCCAGACTATCACCGATGTCTACCTCCTGGTCTTACAGCATTTCTTCCAACGGAAGTCATCTCAGCCCCAAGGAGTCCTGGGAAAGGCCTGGTTGGAGGAACATTTTAACACAGTGTTAAAACTTGGACAGCTGGCGTTGGAAGGTCTGGAAGCCTCTTGTTATGTGTTCTCAGGATATGAGCTGCAAAGAAATGGGCTGACAGAACAGGATGTCAGCATGGGATTCCTCATTTGCTGCAGTGACCTATCTGTTACAGATTGTAAGCGCTACGAATTTCTGCACATCACCTTACAATGCTTCTTCGCTGCTCTCTATGTCGTTCTGAATCGTAACAGCGATCGTTCTGCTGTCTCCAGACTCTTTCAGCCCCAGTACAGGCAGTTGTCGGGCCTGTCTCAAAGATGCCTGGGACACTGTATTGACAGTTCTGTAGAGGAGGTGGAGTCCCGTGGGACAGAGACACCGAACCTCCAGATTACAGCTCAGTTTGTGTCAGGACTTTTATCGCAGCGGCACCATAATCTCTTGCTGGAATGCTGTCCTGCTGCTGTGCGGGAACGCAAGGTAAAGCAGGTAGTGAAGTCTTTGTCTAAAGGTATGCAGAGACATTTCAAGTCCATTCCTCGTCCTGTAGAGGGTGAAAAGAAGAGCATGCATGCCATGCCAAGTTTTGTTTGGCTAATTAAGTGTATCTATGAAATGCAAGACAACAGTATTGCTCAAGATTCCATGGCTAAGTTGGATGTTGAGCACCTGAAGCTCACCTACTGTAACATTGGACCTGTGGAATGTACTGCGCTGGCGTATGTGCTGAAGTACCTGCGGAATCCTGTTGGGCTCCAGTTGGACAACAATTCAGTGGGAGATGTGGGCGCGGAGCAGCTTCTTCCATGTCTACATATTTGTCACTCCCTTTAGTAAGATGAGAGGTTAACTCATTGTGGTTTTGTTTGAGATGTTGTTTAAAGGAATAGTTCACCCAAAAATTTAAATGTCATCATCTTTTTGTTCTTTTAATTTCTTAACCGTTTGTCATTCCAAACCTGTAAGCATTTCTTTACTCTGTGGAACACAAAAGAACAAATTTTGAAATTGTCCATACAATGCAAGTCAATGAAGTACAATGTTGTTTGGACCCAAAATTCTTCAAAGTATCTTATGTTCTGCAGAAGAAACAAGGTAATACAGGTTTGGAGTGATGTGAGGTCAAGTACATGATGATAGATATTTTTTTTCCCCTGAAAACTGTTTTTGGAAATGGATTTATAAGAATTTCTGAATCCTGCAGTTTAAGGAACAATAACATATCAGATGAAGGAATCCGGAAACTTCTGGAAAAGGGAATGAAGTGTGAAAGCTTCCAAAAAATAGCGTGAGAATATGGAACTTCTTAACTTTGCATTTAATAAATAACTTAGATTTGATTGTTATGCTTATAGCTGTTTCATTACTACCTCAATATTTCTGCAGGCTTTTCAACAACAACCTCACAGATGCTTGCACCCAACACTTTGCTTTGCTGTTAAAATCAAAGCAGAACTTCCTGTCTTTGAGGTCAGTGCTTATTTCAGGTCAGGTTATGGCCTGTGGGATACTGATGATTCTAATAACATTTTTCAGGTTGTACTGCACATGTAGAAACATGTTTCTCTTACAAAATATATAATGGCTTTGTAGACTTGGAAATAATAACATCACGTCGCAGGGAGCAGAGCAGCTGGCAGAAGGCCTAAGCTACAACCAGTCTTTGCAGTTTCTTGGGTGAGGTCAACAATGAGAGGAATTAATTTTTGTATTTTCCAATACTGTGCCTATATTAAATTGTATTTCCATTCTAACTTTTCTTTTCCAGATTATGGGGTAATAAAATTGGGGACAGTGGAGCTGAGGCATTGGCAGCTGCACTGAAAAATAGCACAGCGCTAACATGGCTAAGGTAATCTTGTATAGCCCTATATTACCATAATTCTTCATTCATATGAAAATATGTAGGCTAAAAAAAACCCCCTGTTTAGAATAAACTTTCAGCTACTTTATTCTAAACAGTGAATAAAGGTTGCTTAGTCAGATCAAACTAAATTTTAGTGCTGAGCTATGCTATGCAGCATGTGTTAATTTTTTGGGTAGTGATAAAGTTAGTTTGTTTCAGTCTGGTGGATAATGGTGTGGGCAGTGCAGGTGCATGCGCTCTGGCTGAACTCATCAGTCAGAGCAAAACTCTGGAGGAATTGTGGTGAGTGACTTATTTAATCTACTTTTATTTATTTATTTATTTATTTAATTTATTGAGATTTACATTGTTCTCTCTCTCTTTCACTTAGGCTAAACAAAAACTGCATCAGCAGAGAGGGGGTTGAGTGTCTAATAGAGGCACTGAAAATGAACTCTAGTGTTAAGGAAGTCTGGTAAGGTCATTTTTTTAGTATTTTAGCTGACTGTGGGTGCTTGTTTTTACTCAATAAATTGATTCATTTCACTCAAGCATTCATTGAGTCAAAAGTCCAATCAGACAAATGTGTGTTTTCTCTAACAGTGGTATTGTATGTTTGTTATGATAATATTTATAAATTCTGTCTGCCAAATGAAATTCCCAATATCATATTTTTCTCATCATTGTATAAACAGGTGAACACAATAAAACCACAACAGCATACATTCAGTCAAGACTCAACAGGAGTGTTAACAGACAAGTTAAACTGTGTACTCAAGTTGTCACATATGAAAGATATATATTTGCATAATATTTATTCATTAAAATATTTCTGGCCAAAACAATAGTTAGACGTTTTGGAATTTTTGTATGTTTTTTGCTGTTTAATGAATTATTCATAGTTGTATAACTGTTTAAATTTTGCTGAAAGGACTATAGCGGGTTCCATTGTGACAACTTTCAATAGAAATTAAACACTTTATTACATTAATACCCATGCCCGGTAAATGGTTTATGCTGTGAATAATGCCCTTAATACAAAGGCTTTTTGCTTTGTGCTCTTAAAGGCTGAGGGGAAATAATCTGAGCCCAGAGGAAGAGGAGGAGCTGAGCAAGCAAGAAAGCAGATTGACCTTCTGAGGGCAAAATGGCTCTGTAATGCCTGCCAACAAACTCCCAAATCTAATGCTCATCATTTTACTTAAACAAAAAAAAAAGAAAAAAAAAAAGAAAAAAAGACTGGACCTAGCTACGGCAGATACATGCAGGAAGCCAAGGCAAAAGTGCCTGTCTTGTAGCTTAAATGCTTATATGGAGATAAAAGCTAAATATCCATGGTACCAATCAGAATGTCAGATGGGGCAGGACAATGACTGAGATCCCTTTTTTACCATTGTGTCTTGAATCTGCCCTATGTTGCTCCATTGAGATAAAAGTACTCTAAAAGTTTCTTTGTAGAAGGAAACCTCAATAAGTAACATTCAAACTGTCAAGTAGGAGGGACAAGTAACACACAAGATTTGTCTGGTCGCTATCCCTTGCACTCATTCTCAGTTTACATTTTTGTACATAGTATTTTATTTTAATACATAGTAGTTTTTTTATTGTATATTCATAATCTATTTAAAGTCTGTTACTTGCACCATTTCTTATGATGGTTTTGAATCCTTTTGCTTTACACATTCTGTGACTTTTATTAAGCTGCATAATAGCCATAGATTTATTTGTTTCCACACAAAATTCATTAAACATTTGTTTACTGATACAGGAGCTTCTATCTAGGATCTATGTAAAACATGCTGTAAAAAGTACAAAATGAATAATAAAAAAATTGTCACATTTTAATTAAATATGCATTTATATTTGCAGTATGCCTTTAGACCTAAAATGCTTGGAAGAACTGAAAGGAAATAAACTGTAATGTACAACCTGTCACATTGGCAGTTCCTTAAACTTCTCTGCCAAATCACTGGAAAACCCCAAGAGGCGGGGCAAAATAAAAGACATCCGAAATGACCAATGAGAGCTGTAGCTGTCACTTATTGGCCAATAGGAGAGCAACTTTCTCTCCACCAATATAGCATGTTTGGTTGAACCGTCAGATACACGTTCACACACTGTAAATAATACTCACACTAATTTCAAATGAAACAACGGCCTCGGCTCTACCAATATTACCGGATTGTTTCGTGTTTCCCTCAAAGTCTCGGCGAGATTTTTCCCAGCGGGTTTAAAGTGCACTGAGGAGGCGGCTGTCCCTCCATTAACCGGTAGTAATGCGGAGTGTAGCCAGCGTTGGCTTCAGCTAAGCCCATCCGACAATGTCACATAAACACCATCATCACTAGCACCGCCACGAGAGCTTCACTGGAATAATCTTTTTCCAAATGCCATCGCAGACGGACGAGTGAATACCGGGATATTTAAACGTCAGGTAAGAGGAGTCTGATCATCTCGTACTGATGTCACCTGTTTACCTCTAGAGTCTGACTCTGATACATGATCAGCTTTAGGTCTGTAACTATAACAGGATCCACTGATTATACATGACAACACAGCGTTATCCAGCGATGACATTATATCTAAACCGAGCTCTAGGACTAGGAATAACAGCTAAAAGAGAAGCTGTTAGTTTGCATCCTGTACCTGATCATTGTTATTTAGTGTAAGGCCTGTCCATCTCTGCTGCATCGTTTTCACCCAGCAGTCACAGTCACTGTTTAGAGAAAGTGCATAACGCTGATGTAATGTTTACATTGGTGTACTATATAATTAATTCAGTGATTGTATTTTAAAAAAAGTCTGTTCATATTGCTAACGTATTGGTATTACAGGTGGGTGTTCCCAGCTCTGCATGTTGTTTGTGTGTGTGTGTTGACAAGGCATCAACTTCTCAGATCACTGTCTGTTGAATATTAAAGGATGGCTGATGTGGAAGCAAAACAGTCAACGTAAACATTCAGACACTCAAAGCTGGAGTCCCTCACAATGATTTAGTGTTTTTGAGAGCTGTGGTTCCCTGTTTTTTTAGGGGGGCCTTGTTTTACATGTCATGCACTTAACAGCTCAGATGATTGACTTAAAATAACAGCTGAACAAGTGCCATTGAGATGAATGGGAATGCTAACAGATTGCTTTGTCCAGGTATTATTGACCTCCTTGATCCTTTCGGCCTGAAATCAAGTAAGCTTGGCTTAACTAAAACTCCTTGACGTGTTTGCTCAGATCCCTAACATTTACCAGCTTGGCAAACTGCATGGATAGGATGAAGAGTTATGTTTTTTAAAACCGTGTTGGCCTTTTTAGGATGGCCCAAATCACTGCCAGACGTCCTGAACTGCTGGATTTTTCTTACATTTCAGACAGGAGATGACGTGCAATATCAGTAAAAGGTCATGCGGTAAAACATTCTCTGTCTCGCCTTGTATTCTTGATATTAGTCATTATGCAGTAGGGGTATTTGTGCACCATTATTGTGCATACAGGAAGCTCTGAGTGAGATTTAATTTGCTGCGTGAATTCCCCTGCTGCTGGGGAAAACCAAACAGTCACACAGTTTGTGTGTTGATACAAGTGTGTTCGGCTGCTTATTGTAATGTCGTGGTCATTGATGAAGTATGCCAAGTCAGTGGTTCTCATGTGATGTTGCTCAAAGGAATAGGTCACCCATAAATTAAGTTCTTTTATCATTTACTAATCCCCAGGCCATGCATGACTTACTTTCTTCCATAGAATATAAAAGAAGATATTTGAAAGATGTTGAAAAACTGTACTTTATCCATACCTTTCATTGTATGCACAAAAACACTGAGACATCTTCAAAATATTTTTTTGTTTTACAAGTATTTTTGTTACAGTTTAGAATGATTTGAGGGTGAATAAATAATGAAAGAATTGAATTTTTTCTCATTATAGACAAATATTTTAAGTTGAACATCAAGTTGTAACCCAACAGAGCACTAGAATTGTTTATACTGCAAAAGTTAACAAAATAGTTCTTAAAACCAAATAATGGATTTATTAATTTATTGATTTTATTCTGATGGTGCTTTTATTTGTGCCAGTAATTAATCACATGAAACACATTATGGTCCCCAAACCATTTATCTTTGTTTATCCTTGTTTCAGGTCATATTTTGTTTTACCCTGAGTTGTTTTGTTCATGATTTTTGAAGTTAAGGACATGTCAACCAGTAAATAGTGGCAAGTTTCTAAAAAATGACAGATGAATTTTCACCAAAATGCCATAGTTTTTGTTTGAATACATTGTTGTCAGGCAAAAAAAAAAAAAAAAGTTAATAGATGTATTGCTTGCTACTGTGACTATCCTAATTATGCACAAGTATAGAAGCAGTTTATATTTTGCATTGTTTTTCCCCTGCTCTCCGCAACCCTGTCAGAACAGATGTGCGACCTATTTTTGGGTTGTGACCCACCAGTTAAGATCCACTGTTTTAAAACTTGATTTAAAAATATATGTTTTGTCAAATTCTTCTTAAAATGTATGACGGAAAAAAACAGCAGTGATGGGTTTAGGTAGAATGTTAATGCTAAAGTCTTGTGGTGGATTAGAGGTTGAAACAGACAGCTCTCCTGTCCTGCAGCAGTCTGTCTGACGCCATGGTATTTCCATTCAGATCACTTCACTTCACTCATGCATTGCTGTTCAGGACAACTTTGTGTTAGTTAAGAACAGAACCGCATTCAAAGTGCTCTGAATGGGTGTGTTACATTTGCACAGTTCACTTCATTTATTTGCATAAATTATATTGAAAATAGTTGTCATACAGTGCCCTCCACTGATATTGGCACCCTTGGTAAATATGAGCAAATGCGGCTTTGAAAATAAATCTGCATTGTTTATCCATTTGATCTTTCACTCAAAAAATTCACAAAA
>JAFVLL020040582.1:0-18866 GCA_021397915.2 Tor tambroides
CAACTCAAATGCGTTTTGAGTCAGCGGCAGCGTTTGGAGAAAATAAATTAATCAGACCTGATTTGGCATATACACCATTTCTTTCCTTGCTTTTTATTTTCTTTTTCACCTCCTCTTCGTCTTCTCTTCTTTTTTCCTGTTCCTGTTGTTTCCTTCTGTTCACTTCATTCCAGTATCCCAAATAAACTGTCCAAGAAAATCCAAATCTTTCCTATCAAAGAGTTTTAGAAAAGTTTGGGAATCCCTTCCATAAAACAGAAGTAGACAAGAGCAATCTTTCTCTTTTCGAACAAAAAGTGTTCCTTTTTCTGGTCAACGTGTATTGAGAAACATCGTTTTTGCTTTCATTACCGTATCTGTCTTAACGTCACCATCCAAATAACGTTTATCTTACCGTTTACCTTCTATTACCAAGCGTAGCCCCCTTATCAAAGATCCACTCCACCCTTTTCTCTCCAGAATTAGCAGAGTGATGGAATTATTCTCAAGTCCAATAAAATTCATCTGGGAAATAAGATATTATTATAAGCAGTCCAATAGTAATTCTTATGGGAAGGATGTGATGTTATATGAACATTCAATTATACGAGCTAATTTACAACATTAATAACTAGATTAAAACCACACCCACCCCAGATAAGCCGCTCACTGCGCCAGCTGTTTATCACAGTCTGTTCAGATCTGCCTCTGCGGAGTTTACCTTTGTTAGCGTAGCTGCTAATATTCTGTTTTATCAAAGCAGTGTCGTTATGAGAAAGGAGTAATGTCTAGTTCAAGTAGAGTATATAAAGACGCAGCACAGATGGAGTTTAACAGATTTCACAACACTGTTTTCAAATAAAAATTTAAAACTTTTTTCTTTGTTTTGGTTGTTCATTTACACAACAGTGTCTTGGACCTTTGAAAATGGGGTTCAAAGTGCAAGTACAATGTGACATCACCATCAACCGCAAAATTTCCATCTAAAACCAAAGAACTGCACACCTCTTGAAATTTGGGATTGTACAGCCTGAATAATCAAAGCTGATTGGATAGGAGCTCACTATTCCACCCCCCCAAACAATTTGACTTCACCACTTAATGCTGTTGATATGCAAACAACTAAAGTGGCGCTAACAGCAATCCCTGGTGCTTTCACATTAACATAGCTCTCTGCTTAAAAATGGAAAACTGTCTATGCATTTTGTCCATTCATTTACACGATAGTGTTGTTTTTGGGGCTTGAAAACTTTTGAAAACAGGTTTCAAAGTGCAAGTTTTTGTAGTTTATTTGCATATGTGTATTTTGTGTTCAGTCTATAGGTATGTACACGTGTGTAGTGTTCCTTTACAAAGTGACATCACCATCTACTGGCCTGGCATGCATAATGCAGCATTTTTAGTTGTTTTCGTGTGAATGGGGATCATTTTGACAATGTCGTCGTCTGGAAACAAAACTTTTCAAAAAACGCCATTTTTAGTACATTGTTGCCATATAAATGTACCCTGAGCTTTTTAATAAACAAATTACTAAAAATCTGGGTTTCACAAACGCCTGGTGGTTCATGAGGGAACCGCAGGGGATACGAGAAGTGTTGAAAAACGAATATAAAGCATAAAAATGTAAAAATAAAACAAATATTTCTAAAATAAAAACAATTCAAATGAAACACTTTCTAAAACAACAACAATCACAATATATTTTAAATAAAATACAACATTTTACTTGTTCTCCTGCATGTCATGTGACCATTAACTGACAGTAGAGAACTGTGAATATGTTGTTAAATTATTGTAATGTTAACTCAAAATTTCAGCAGGCACTTCAAGTAATATTTTAGCTGTTCGTAAATTATGGAAGCGGCTACAGCGGCGCTGACGGAGCAAACCGAGATGCGTTCGCCTCAGCATAACTCTCAAGTGAGCCTCCCTTTCCATAACAATGCATTTTTAACAGGGTCTCTACAACATGTCTGGCTAGACATGGAAAGCGCATGGATGCGCACATGCATCGTTGCAGTTTATGCTCAGCTCACGGTTGTGTGCTCGCATGTGGTGCTATGTTAATGCTAGCACTGACAGCTGTGTCTTACCTCAGGTGATGTTTATGGTTTATGACTGTATCATCTTTTCTCGTGGTCTTTTTATAGATTTGAATGAAAGACCTTTGGAGGCCATTTTATGTGTCAAGTACCGCGCATCCGTAGGTATCATTTTCCAACCAACTCAAAGATGTTTTTTGCTGCGTTTGTTTGTTTGTTTGTGCTTTTTTACTCTTTTGCGGGCAGGAAATACATATGGGGCGCTAATTTTAGCTCCCCAAAAAGAACATGCACAACCACCACCAGCCTACGGTGAACCACAAGTGCATTTGCAACTCATCCTACAAACATCAATCACAAACAAAGGTGTTAGCCACAGCCTGCTGCCACTTGTGTGTTGGCCTTTTCTGTAAAGAAGAAGTGCTTTGAAGATGTTCCACTTTTTTGAACTATCCCATCTCTTCATGATGCTTGATAGTCACATGTTTTTAAGGCAGCCTATGAGACTTTTATTGTATAATGTTTAGCAATCGAATCTTTATTTCAAAGGAATTTAATTTCATAATATGAATGTAATGAATATAATTACATGTTGTATGATTTCTACATACACTGCTGTTTAAAATTTTGGGGTCAGCAAGTTTTTTGTTTTTTTTTTCTTAAAAAAAGTTGTACTTTTATTCAGCAAGGATGTGTTAAATTGACACTAAAAGTGACAGACTTACACAAAAATATATTTGAAAAAAAAAATGCTGTTCTTTTTGCACTTTCTATTCATAAAATAATCCTTAATTTGATTTGATTTCTGAAGGATCATGTGACACTTAAGACAGGAGTAATGATTCTGAAAATTCAGCTTTGCATCACAGCAATAAATTACATTTTAAATATATATTAAAACAGAAAACAGTTCATTTAAATTGCAATAATATTTCATAATTTTACTGGCTTTTGCTTTTTAGTTTTGTTTTTTGTTTTTTTGATCAAATGAATGCACCTTTGGTAAGCATTAGAGCCTTCTTTTAAAAAACATCTTCCCAACCCCAAATGTTTAACCAATTAGGTGTGTGTTTTATTTTTTTTTTTTTTTTTTTTTTTTTTTTTTTTTTTTTTTTTGGATTGATTGATTTGATTATTTATTTATTGGAACTTTACAGATTAAAAAAAATTGGGGCAAAATTGCTACATTGCTTAATACTCTGTAGAAATTAAAATAATTAATAAATAAATTACCAAGTTTTAAATTACAAGTTTTACTAATTTCTACCACTCCTCTTTATGCCTTTTTTATTTTTTTATTTTTTTTCTCCAACCAACCAAATGCACAACATTATGGGATATTGCTGGCCATACTCAAACTGGAGTTTCCCATAACAGCACCACAGCTCATCATCCTACTTTTTTATATACTGCTTTTTAGATACTATACAATAGAGAAGTGTGTATATTCACACACAGGAAGTGTATTTATTAATCCCAACCTTACCTTCTTTGACTTGGCTGTGATTTCTGACAGCCGTTTGTTTGAGCACCACTCTCTTTTAGAGCTCCACTATAAGACAAACGCCTTTTCCTTCTCTCGAGTACTTTATGTGGACCGCCGCAGAGTGAGTATGTTGCTTTGGCTGAAGGGAAATCGATGTAGTCTCTTCACGGCACACTGATTTTGTCTGGCTCCTGAGAAATAATTAAAGAGTCCCTACATCACTGAGCCAATGTGACAATGACTAGCACTCTTACATAAATCGATAGCTGCTTTTTTCCTTTACTATTATTAATTTATTTTTTTTCCATCTCGCAGTTACTCGCATTCTCCTCCAGCGGTTGTGTGTCAGTGTGTCACTGTGCCATGTTAGCAATGTTGATACGTTTTGACAGGCTTTCCCCTAAAAAAGAGGAAAAACACCCTCCTCCCCCCAGCACATACAGTGGAGTGGGAGATACCATGTCGCAAACGGAGGGGGAGACGCTGCACTATTCCTCCTTCATTATGTCAGATGAGCATGAAGCTGTAAGGCTAGAAAGGAGGTGACCTTTCTGGCTGAGTTTTTGCACTGAGGCGTTTTTTTGTTTGTTAGTTTTGTTTCCTCCGGATGTCAGGTTTTAAAACGAATGTGGTTGCACCATAAGGACAAGCGGCGTCTGTAAACACTTAAGTATTACATTGAAGTATTATGTAATATAAGAAACCAGTGGTGTTTTCTACTTGAGAACCCTGATTGTTTTGAGCCAAATAAATACTGTTCTGAATTGTTGTAATAGTAGGAGTAGTAATAGTAATGTAATTTTTAATAATTGCTAATATATTACTAATAGATTTTAGAATTATATTTTCACAAAGAAAGTTAATAATAATAATAATAATAAAAAAAAAATTAATAGCAACTCAGTAGCAATTAAAACTGATTTGTATATCTCAATGAGAGGTGGGCGATATGATCAAACTCTTATATCACAATGTGAGTATATATCACGATTTTATTCCACAGTAACAATATATATCACAATATAGTTATTTTTGCTTTAAACAAGGTTTTTATTATATAAAAAACTGTAAAACCATAGAAATTTAATAATTCTGTCACCAGTGTCAATATCACAAAAAATAATACTACCCTAAAAAAAAACCTCAAGCTCACTGAAAAGTAAATAGTCAGCAATTAAATTAGAATAATAAACTAATTACAAGCAATAGAACAAACAAACAAAAAAATAAATAAATAAATGTTACATACATTGTATACTGTATAAAAACACTGCTTATTCTTCAGTGTGTAAATTAAATATATATTTCTTTTTATTTACGTTACAAAAGTGATTTAATCAAGGGCAGTGAGAGATTTTCTCTCTTTTGTCATTTGATTAACATGAATGACAGACAGCAGGAATATTAGACCGCTGTCACTTTAAGAGCTATCCGGATCCAATATACTGTTACAGGTGTTTCCTTTCTCAGCTGTTTGCTTTCACTTAAGAACTAAAATAATGTGTTTGAGGATACAAGCATTTTGACACATACAAGTGGGTGTTTTTAAACTGCAGTGCTTAAAAAACACATGCAAACGATAAGTTTTCATGACCACGTAGCACAGCATCGTCACGTGAGTGTGTAACCATAATAGAGACGATAGTCCAAAATCTCTACCGTTTAATCGTGTCTACCGGTATATAGCCCAGCCCTAATTGCAATGATGAATATCCTGATAATAATAACATTTATTAGACTTTTTCAATAACTTAGTGCATCCAACTATGTTTTGAGAGGTAGCTGAATTATTATTAGTAGTAGTAGTAGTAGTAGTAGTAGTAATCCCATATTTTCTGGAAAATAAGTTGTACAAGACACACACAAGAGAAAAATTATGTATACTGCAGTAACACAAACAGGAGGACTGTGATGTGCTTAAGGCTTTTGGCAGCCATTAAGTTAAGACTAGCAAGGTTAGGAAGCATCAGATCAGTGTATTGTGATGTGAATTGACTGCTGACTTGATCAGCAGCCTTGGGAGTGCTTTAGCATTGAACACAGTGAGTGGGTTATGCAAATATATGGGTGGAGGTGGTACAGAGACCGAGAATCAGATACTAGTGCCTGCTAATAGTCATTATAATAGTCATTAGTTTATACACACAGTGTAGCAAAATTATATAGAATTTCTAAAAAAAAATAAAATAAAATAAAATAAAATAAAATACTGTATAATACAATGACAAAAATGATAAAAAAAATAAATAAATATCATATTTAAAAAAAAGAGGCAAGAAGAATAAAAAAAGATAAGTGTATGTCACATTTTATTATTAAATTTAAAAATAATGTAAAATACATAACAAAATCCGTTGCACTTGATTTTACAGTACACACACTTATATGTTTTTACAGTGTACCTACAGTTTACCTACCTAAGAAAATACTGGTAATATAAAGTAACTACATGGGATAGGGTTAGGTTTAGGAGTAGGTTCAGGGTTAGTACCTAGTTATTACCTAGTTATTGAAATAACTATAATAAGTACATCTTATGTACATGAGTAACAGGACTGTAAAATAAAGTGCTACCCAAAATCCAAACATCATAAACACTATATATATTTTAGTTCCCCTCACTACATAACAAATCCAATTCCTATTCCAATTCAATCTGAATGGTATTCAGAAAAGGATTGAAAAATATAATAAGTATGGTGTCATTCATTATAAAAGACATGTATTATAAACAAATTTAAACACATCTATTTAAAGCGAAACTGAAACTACCTGCGTGTGGGGAAATGTGCCATACAAATAAACAATAGATTTTTATTAGGAACTCACATTGCATCCAACTACGTTTTCAGAAATGTAGCTTGGCTGTAGTTTAACTACATGAAATAATTTTGGTGAATGTGTCCATTTGAACATCCGTGGTGCAGTGTGGTAGTTGTACCTTGGTCCCTGTCCCGTGGGGGCCACACAGCCTGTGTTTCTCTCTCTTTCCCTCCAGAGACAGCATTCTTATGCAATCATATCCATGACAGCTGTTGTTTTTAAAGGACTTTTTTCCTTTTCTTTTTTATTTGAGCCATTGATGAGGTTTACGGTGTAACAATACAAACTAATACCACACAATATGAACATTAACTTACACAGTAAGAGAACATTCTGTCTTTATTTATACTCACCTTCATGTAGTTTCAAACCTGCAAAGTTATCTTCATTGTGTAAAAAACAAATTGGCATTATATGGAAAAGAGCACCCTGAGAATTCTACTAAATATCTCTTTTTGCATTTCATGAAAAAAGAAGCGAATTGGATTAGGCTTTTATTACATAATGTTGAGTAAATGATGACCAAATTTGTCATTTGTAGGTGATCTATCCCTTTAAACTTGAACCCTAAATCCTTATCACCAGTTTGCGGAGAAAAGGACCATGGGACAACCCAAAAGGTATCGGCACTGCTAGGTGCGTCTCCTAACAAGATGACTGTTCAAAGGCTTTTTTGTGCTCTGGAGAACATGAAAGACGTGTTTAAAAATTTAAAAGCCCGATCTGTTCCAGTGCTATGGAGCGGCAGAGGGAAGCAGATTTTCACATCGTCGTAATTCCCTAGTTGCTTGCTTTGTAAATTAATTAAGATGTTTATGACAGCTGCTTGCACCTAATGGAATGCTTATAGACTTTTGTCATTAATAATTACTGGACTGCAAGGCTACTTCCTTTATGTGTTGCGGGCAATGTATGGACTCTTCTGTGGCTACTGTATGTCCTGCGGTTAACTTCTTGTTTTATTGGAAGTTGGGGGTCACTACACACTTGAGAGCTTTATGTTGAATTCCTGATGACTGCATTTCAAAATATTTATGAATACATATTATGTACCTGGCAGTGTAGAAGCTAAAGATACATGTAAATGCCTGTTTTAGAGCTAGAACAAAAACATTTTCAAAATGTTAACTGCAAAAAATCATTTTCAATACAGCATTTAATCTTGTCCAGTAAATATCAAAATATACTTAAAACAAGTGTAACGAGGAGTCCACTGGAGGCGAGCGTAGTGAGAACCCAAGTGCAGTTTATTTACAGTATATAATCCAACCATCCAAACATAATCCAAACAAAGACTGACTTGACTTGACTTGACAGAGCATGAACAGACTAGACGTGGCATGAAATAAACTAAATTCACCGACAGCAGGTTACAACGTTAATACACGACAAAGCAACAGGGAAAATAACATGGCAACTTATAACAAACAATCAGGGTCACATGACAAGAACAAACCAATGGGAAACAAGACACATGACTATGACAACCAATCAGAACATGACACATTGAACAAGGGAACCAATAGCATGAAGACATGAGGGCAAGGGAAGCATGACACAAACAGGAACCATAACTAAACTTCAAAATAAAAGACATGAAAACAAGAACATGAAACAAAACCCAAAACAGACCTTACAACAAGATACATTTACACAAGCAAAATGTATGATTTTTTTTCACATCCAAAAAGTTGTTTTATAAAATAAAAGCATACTGACTGAAAATATTTCAGTTTTTTTTCACAGTAAGACATAACCAAGTTCTTCTGTTATTTTTTCGCAGAATAAGCAAGTAAATAAATGAAAGAAAAAATATATATAAAAATGAATTAATTTTATTAGTTTGTACAGTTATACTCAAACTAGTGCTGGGCAATGATTAATCGCGATTAATCGCATCCAAAATAAAAGTTTTTGTGTACATAATATATTTGTGTGTACTGTGTATATTTATTATGCATATATAAATACACACCCAAACAGTATGTATTTAGAAAATATTTACATGTATATATTTATATTCATATAATTTCTATTATATATAATTATATTTAATACATAAGCATAACATATTTTTCTTAAATATATACATGCATGTGTGTGTGTATTTGTATATACGTAATAAATATACACAGTACACACACATACTGTATTTTATCTACACAAAAACTTTTATTTTGAATTCGATTAATCGCAATTAATCGTTGCACAGCACTAACTCAAACAATCTAAAATATATCAAAATATGTTGTAGTAGCCTATATGCAGTCATTTCCAATGAAAATTATATTTTTTGTTCATCATCTTGCCACTGTTCAACAAAATACTGCATTTTAGTCTCTCTCTGTCTTTCAGCAAATTGTAGCACGATTCTGCACTGCATATGTCCAATATGATGCATACCTGCTCAACTACGAACAGACAACCAGAAAAAGCTGACATCAAATACATGATAAAGCGCTAAAGAAATTTGGGAGCCGCTGAGCTGGGGAAAGGGAAACTAGATTAGCCATATTGTGTTTGTTGGGAACTGTGCACCACACAAAGACATAGTTTTATCCTGTACAGTCTTTTGCGTAACACATGCTGTAGTTATGAAATTTAAATTAGATTTTGTTCTCTTGCAATCAATGACTCGTTTGACTTAATTTGAATCTGAACATGAATTTTATTTTATTTTATTTTATTATTTTTTTATTATTTTTTGAGGCATTTGATCTGTCTGTTAGCTTTGAAGTCATCTATATTTGTGTTTGGTAACTGTATTACATGTTAGAATAACTGCATTACATTTAATTCTATTAGACATTATCTACTTTTGACAGAGTATAGTGTGTTTTTTAAACTACAGTACAACGCTGTTGACTAGCACTGAAGCACATCTGATGCAACTTCAGTTATGGAGTGCTGATGTTCATGTTATCATGTTAGCAAGCCAATCCTTTCCAAGGGAATGTGCCATTGCAGAACTGTCTGGACCTATCTGGACACAAAGTGGTAACTTGGCAAGAAACTACCAAGTATCTTTTAATCTGCCAGTTTTTTTCAGTAAACAAGTGCCTCTTTCTGTTAGCATACACAGTTAGCTTTGTATCAGTCAAATACGTTAGTGTTATGTTATTGTTTATTGAAATCACAAAATAGCCACAGGGTGTAGTGAAGAAAATGTGAGTGATTTTTGAGTCACTGCCTAAATACCAGTCATATAACTAGTTTTGCAGTGATGCCAAGACTTATTTCCTGCAGTGGAAATGGATTTGTCTTCTCATCAAAAGAGAAAGCAATATTTATACAGCCAGTGCTTTCAGACAGAAAGCCCCAGAGGCTCATGTTACTTCAGAGTCAATGGAACAAATTAATAAATAAATGGCTGTATTTCACTGATTATTAGACTTGTTATATTTTAGTGCCCTTGTGTTTCCTCAACCTCATTGTTCTCTCAGGGAGCAGAAGGCATATGTGTGTTCATGGGTGGTAATGTAGTTCCTGAACATGTATAGATTCCTGTATATTAGAAAATATATTTCCTAAATTATATAGAATGATTTCTGAAGGATCATGTGACACTGTAGACTGGAGTAACGATCAGCTTTGCATCACAGGAATAAATTACATTTTAAATATATTAAAATGGTTATTTTAAATTGTAATGTTTAACAATATAACTGCTTTTAGTATGTTTTAGATATATATATATATATATATACATTAAAATGTATAAGCCATATGCCCCTTGGATCAATATGTAATGCACACAGGAAATTTCTAAATGTAATGTTATTGTTTACACCTAGATTTTTAAAAATTAGTTTAAAATAGCTTATTTATTATCCATTGACAACCAGCAGGTGTGCATACCTGCCCACTTTCTCCACCACTTTTGTTTTTTTTTTAAACAGTAGTGTCCGTGCTAGTCACAACCTAGCCACCACAAACTACACTGTAGCCAAAGTTGCCAGTTCTGGGAAACAAAATCAGCTCAATTGCTATTCAAAACTAGCCCAATCAATTTTTTTTTACGCAAATTACCTTTCTCCGGGTGTCCGTCCCATCAAAATATTATTCCAGGGGGTGGGGGAGAGATCGCTTTACCCACGGACTAAAAAACAACCTGCGGCAACAATGTAAAAATAGCTCAATTCCGTGGTAAAACTGCAGACTTGGCAACCCTGACTGTTGCATTGTGACAATGTTTAATGAGGAGATAAGAGTTTGTTTTAGTCGTTGGCTGTCCACCTCATTGTCTCCCCACGTCACATATGTCCAAATAAGTGCAGGACATTGAAGCATTAAGCCTGAACCCCGTTGGCTGGAAAGTGACTTCTCTGATCGACTCGCTTCTGTAACAAGAACCCCTTTGATCTTCACAGCACACTGGGAAGAGTGCTGGCCAAACTCTCAGGTTTTAATTATGAAAAACATGAAAGATAAATGCGGAACTAAGTGCCAGGCAAGACCGCAGCCGCGTACAGTAGCCGGGAGAGAGAATTCCTTCTGCAAACATCTTGAGAGATCCTCTGATATTTCCTCCCCTCTGCTGGACCAGAGGATATGCAGTAATTCTGTGACATTAATTAGAGGATTGACAGACATGTAATTCAGCTAATAGGGAGCTTTATTACCTGAGAGGTTTGCCGGGGCAATTAGCTTTATTGGCCGGTGCAGGATATGAACCAAGCGGACTCTCTGGTCTTCCTCCCGGTTTCACCATTACAGTTTCCACAATTCAATGAGCTGAGAACAGCACGCTCTATAGGCAGATGTCCCTGCGGATAGCGCCAGACTAGCCGTAGTGTCCGACTGGGATTATAAGGGATGTTTAATTCATCTGCAGTCAAGCCGCTAGCTTAAATGTCTGTCTGCTTCATCATTGGAAAGGTGTCTGAGAGATGGGGGGTGGGAAAAGAAAAACATTCAAGTGAAATGCTCAGTGAGGGTGAGCGTGGTAGACGCGGCCTTTAGATGTGGTCGGGTTTGGAAAGTACAACGACTCACAGTCCTCAAGACGGCGTTAGCTGCCTCAGAGTTCACACACACTCAGTGGCTGGTGAGATGAAAGAGAAGATACGCAAGTGCTTCAGTTGCAATCCATGCTGCCACATTCAGAAGTTGATACATCATCTGTGCTTTTTTGCTTTTTGCACTGACATTTTGAGATGAATCAACAGCACGCGCACAGACCCGGGAAAGTCTGGGATGGAATTTCTCATCAAGTTTGTTATGAGTCATAAAGTCTGGGCTTTGCAGACATCTCAAGAACCAATTGCTACTTAGCCAGTCTGTGGATGGAATTGAAGATCATGTGATCTTCATTGTCATCTTGTTGTGGTTTCCTTGCAAGGAGAGTTTGTTCTGACAAACATCATTTCCACTGTATCAGTGGGAGCTACTGCTGATTTTTAAATCTATCCGCATGTAAATTATTACTATTCATGATGGTAGGCTGCAAGAAAAATCCTTGATTATCTAGATGATTCCTTAGTGGTGTTGGCAAATTGAAACATTGCTATTACTACTTCTCATACTTAGGGTTAGGGTTTGAAGAAATAGTAAATACTAAAATGTGGTGACTAACTCTTTTTGACATGAACGATAACTCAAATTATGTGGCTTTTTGACAAGAAGTGTTCCATTTACTTTTCAAGAGAGATCAGCTTTGCAAAAAAATAGACTTCCATTGAACAAGGGACCTGATTAATACCAGAATATGACTAGCTGCATTTCCATTACATTCAAATTGCGCAAATTGAACTTGCGAATTGAAAATATGCCCAATGGAAACATGCAAATTTCGCAAAAACATTTTTATACTTGCATGAGGTGTTTTTTTCAGGCAGTTCAAAAAAAAAGAATATTTCTCAAAACAATCCTTGATTATCTAGATGATTCCTTAGTGGTGTTTGTAAAGTGAAACATTGCTATTACTACTTCTCATACTTAGGGTTAGGGTTTGAAGAAACAGTAAATACTAAAATGTGGTGAATAACTCTTTTTGACATGAACGATAACTCAAATTATGTGGCTTTTTGGCAAGAAGTGTTCCATTTACTTTTCAAGAGAGATCAGCCTTGCAAAAAAATAGACTTCCATTGAATAAGGCACCAGATTAATACCAGAATATGACTAGCTGCATTTCCATTACATTCAAATCGCACAAATTTAACTTGCGAATTGAAAATACGCCCTATGGAAACATGCAAATTTCCCAAAAACATTTTTACACTCGCATGAGGTGTTTTTTTCAGGCAGTTCAAAAAAAGAGAAAATTTCTCAAAACTGCAATTGAAACATTTCGCATTTACAGGTCACCTGGCATACGTAAAATTCACATGATCATTCTTTAATATACTATAACCTCCAATAAACACTTCATATGTGGCTGCTCTCAAGTATAAGGGGCTTTCCTTGCCATTAATGCTTGGAATTACCCTTTATTTACACTGCACACATCTGTGGCGCATTACGGCTCAGACATGGCCACCAGAGCTGATCGCGGCAACTCTAGTCAATGCTTGTGTTTATACCAGCCGTTTCAGAAGCATCCTAGAAGTGGCTTTCGGCACTACTTCTCTAAAGCTACACGCCTACGTCTCCTTCGATTTAAAATAAAGGCTAGTGTGGTGGATGCGATATACGTAAACCTACCAACATCCATCAACATGACTTATCCCGAGAGGAAAAATGTTTTAGTGACATAACATCGGTTAATGGAAATGCCATCATTTTGCAATAGTTTTTTTTTTTATCAACATTTATAAAATATTGGAAATCTGTAATGGAAACACAGCTACTGAGTCTTGGGACTGAATTATTACTAATGTTGTTGTTGTTGTTTTATTTAGACAATTAAGCAGTCACCCAGTACCACCTAGCAATGCCTTAGCAACCATCCATAACACCACTGTGCCCAGCCACCACCCAGAAATCTCCAATAACATCTACCTTTGCCTAGTAACCTCCCAAAACACTTTAGCAACCACTTAGTGAACTTCATTGAATGAGTAAATTTCACATAGACAAGCTCTACTTTCTTTTTCTTTTGGAAAATGTATACAAATATTTTCTTAGGTTAGCTATACATCCATACTACCATACTGTTTGTTATCTTACAGCATAACTGAGGAGAATTTGCATATTTTATAAGAAAAGAGACGACTGGCTTTGTTCCAACTGTATGACAAAAGTTACATCTTGACCGCTCAGCCTTCCATACGATGAGCGATGTCTAGCATGGTAGACACATTGGGATCTGAAATAGCTCTTTGGTCTGTAAGATATGTTTAATATGCCTCCATATATTTATGGTGTTTTGTTAAATTAGCTTCATAGAGAGGCAAGGAGTGTAAAGTCTGGTTAGAAGGACATAAAACTCAAATTCCTTAGCTGAACCACAGACCACAACACTATGATTTCTCACACGCACACCCACTGAAAGATTACTACTTCTCTTGTGTCCGCAATTGGTTAATGCGGCCGCAATCTCTGCCCGAGGAGATGACTTTGGTTTGCTAAATAAATAGATAAATTATTTTAATTATTTTGTAGCTCCCTGTCCTGGCCTTCACTCAAGGGCAAATTTAACTTCTCACCGTAAAGTAAACATATCTGAGCGCTATGCAAGCGCTACATGGAATGTAATTCTTTGCATGGGAAATATTAGGGAAGGAAAAATATCCAAACATGTCAGTGTAGACTCGGCATAATTTGTTTTTATGAACATGGCTAAACCGACAGCTTTAGTAGGACATTCTGTGTCGCCGAGGTCCTGTCAAGTACGTTACAGGGTGGTCTTGTTGAATGCTGGGAGCTGTGTTTATGGTGGAGGTTCAGATTTCATGTGGAGCTCAGCTGGGGATCACAAATGCATTACTAAGGAAAGGGAATGCTGGAGTGTGGGAGAGGACGGGGCCTTCCGGCCCCCCGAGTCATGTCCGCTAGCGGATCATCTGAAGGAACTTCATCTGTTCATGCAGAAAGGGTGAAGAATGACAGATTATAGAAGTATTTGCTATCAGATATGACTCCCAATTTAACACGTTCATACAACAGTTACAAATAACTGAAGTCAGTCCCCTTTTTAGCATAGCTGTTTTACTATTAACTAGCCAGCTTTGAAAAGTTGCTTGTGAGTCCTGAAAATTTTAGTTAGTCAGATCAGTTATAGAATACAGATATCGCTCTGGATTATAACCAAACTGTGTGTGAACGTTTTAAACAGGACTGACAACTGTATTTTGTGATGAATGAATGAAATGCATGAATGAATGAACTGTATTTTGCTATTGTGTGAACATAGCCATGCAGAGATGACCAAAGGGACCTTGTCTGCAGTGGTGTGTAGCTTTAATGGATCACAAGCAAGTGTAGAGTCAGCATTCTGAGGAATAACTACGCATTATCCGTATTTCCTTCCGATCAGCTGGTTACTGTATTCTCACGTGCGCTCCGCTAACGACTCCTGTGTCTGGGCCCGTAATGATTCTGCTGCGTTGCGGGACTGATTTGGCGTAATCATCGTTTGTTTAAGCACTCGGCTGAATGAGCTTCTGTTGTGCTGCATCTTAGCAATAACAATGGCGCTTATCGTCCGGACTCCCCACGGAACAATTAAAATTCCTTCGGAGTCTCCAATCTGCCTGCCAGCCATGCCTGCTGTTCATGTGCCCTTCCTGGGCCTACGTCAATCCCCTTTGCTGCTATGTATTATTCACAAGCTACCAGACAATTTTAGGGACTTACCTGGAGACTCCTGGGCTTGAGTAAGCAGGAGGATGAAGCAAAGTTCTGGATGTCCAGCTTCATGAATCTTAAACTGACTCTCTGATGGTCTGTGACCTGTAGATCAGTGGTTCTAGTGGTGACAGGTCTGATCTGATCAGAGGAGCAAGGAAAAACATTGCTGAGAACCACCGATTACTTCCAGAAATGTTCCTCTACTTGTTTACTATGTTCTTCTATTCTAAACGATTTGTCTCTACAACAACCTTCTGCTTGGTTTCTTATCATGTTCTCCTTTTCAACGTGACACTACGACAATGTAATTTCTACGTCCTCTAAAACTAATTTGGATGTAAATCTGCTATTTGTGGAGATGTCAGATGGCGAATTGTTCAGTGGGAACCTGTGGAGCCAGCCACGGCGGCTTGATTTTAGTTAAAACCAATTAGAAATGACCAGAAATAACAGCGCCTGGAGATGAAGTCATTTTTCTCTTGAACCTCCCTGGAGAACACAAGGCCTCTCTACGGAGTTCCTTAAGTGTTTTAGAATATTAGGAGGAGAGATGATGAAAATCATCAAGCTTTTTTAATCATTGCATTTTGCATTTGAAAGTTTATGAAGTATAATAAGGCTAAGTGTGTCAGTGCAAAACGGGTAAGAGAATTTCGGAATGACTTTGACAGAACAAAACTTGGATGACATCTGTCCTCTGTTCTGATTAAATAACTCTGCTTATGATTTGCAAGGTGATATGTCATTTAAAAATACACACTATGTGCATGTGTTCATGAAGGATATCATAATCTGCTAGATTTGTATTAATCATAACACAGTTCTTGCAGAGGCATTCTTGGTTTTCATAATGTGAGATATGGGTGGAGATGAGAGTAGTGTTGGTTTTTACAGATCAGTTGGTTATTCGAAAATCTTCACTTTCTAATTAATGTTAACCTCAGAGTCAGATTTACTCCATAGAAGCCCAGCAAGTGGTAAAATTCTCAAATATAAAATTACAATAACAAAACAAATGGCTAATCTCAATGTTAACTATTTGATTATCTAAGAATGGTAATTTTTTCTATACAGTGCATGTATGTTTAGACAGGACTTTACTGTACATTTTTTAGCTAGGCAGGAGAAATGTTCATAAGCATGTGTAATCTGCTGAAGAATGTGCACTTCATGTTATTTTCTGACCAGCTTAAGACATCTGTGTCTGCGAAACCAAAATGTTTTCTATAATTTGGATGACAGGAGGAATGATTCATACAAGGTTATTGTCGGAGGAAGGACGGACATAATATTGTCTACTGATGATGCTGTAACTCAAACAGAAGTGGATGGAAATATGTGCAAATGTTTGTGGTTATCACAACTTCCTTTCTCTATGATAAGGCTAGTTTCTCTTGACTTGCAAGTGCAAAATTTCAGCTTGTAAGACGTCGAATGACATTGTTCCATCCAGAACTCGTAATTATAACCTGTATTTATATAATTTTATCAAATTTGCCGATATGTGCTGCATTTCCGAAAAACATTGTAAGCCCAAGTCAGAGCTGTCCAAACCTGTTCCTAGAGGGCCATTGTTCTGCAGAGTTTAGCTCCAATGCTAATTAAATACACCTGAACCAGCTAATCAAGGTCTTTAGACTCACTGGAAACTTCCAGGCAAGTGTGTTGAAGCTGTTTGGACCGAAACTCTGCAGGACATTGGACCTCCAGGAGCAGGATTGGACATCCCTGGCCTAAGTAGACTGTAGAAACCATTAGCATCAGAGGTCTCTCCAATCTACTTATGCTTATGATGCTTTTGGGAAATGCAGCACAAGTAGATTGTAGAAACCATTAGCACCAGTGGTCTCTAGAATCTACTTATACTTACGATGCTTTTGGGAAGTGCAGCCATGTTCAATATGTGGAGTCTGTGGCCTGTGGGTTAGCACATGAACTCTGACATCTTGGACTGTTATAGAGGCTCGATTCCTACCCTTGTCATTTTTATTGTCGTAAGATGGTCAGCAGAGCTGGTGCCAGCTGGTGCACCTACATCAGGGAGCAATTTATATTTCCAGAAGGAGGCCTAAATCATGGGGGCGGTATTTAGGATGGGAAGCATGCAATCCTTGTGCATGCTTTCGAAATCGATCACGTTCAGTAAGGAGGGGTGGGGAGGGGCCTGTGAATGCCCCCCCCGCCCTTGACCCAGCAACAACAAATGACCCATTCCTCGATTTTATTGCTGAATTATATGGAGTCCAGACCGTCTTATCTTGCAATGGCTACTAAAAAGGAAGGTGTCATTTAAAAAAAAAAATTACATTGAGTCCTGAAACATTTTGTGTAATTATAGGCTGCCTACCTAAAACCAGGGGGCCATTCTTCCAATATATCACAATTGCGTTGGCCCGGGGTCCACCAACCCTCAAGCAAGCCACCCATCTCCATCTCTGTCATCAACCCCCACTCAGCTGTTACTTTTCCAGAGGTGTCTATACCAGCCTTGTCCTTGTATGGCTGAGAGAGTCACTGTCCTCCCCGCTTGCCGGTCTCCGTAGACTGAACAGTGAATGAGGATAAGTGTGAAGCAGCAGTCAATGAATCAAGCGGTCTGACCGGCAGCAGCTGGGGGGAAGAGAGAACGTTGAGTGGGCCCCCCCACGGGACTGACCTCGCATTAGGAACTTCCTCGCTTGTGTGTTTCTGCCACAGGTTAAATGGATCGTTCCCATTAGCTCAGTGAGGGGACAGCTCCATTACGTGAAGGAGACTCTAACTTTGAATGTCACGGAGTGCCGAACCCCAGCATAGCGCGTCAAGCACCCTGCCGGAGAGGCCTCGCTGACAATAACCATCCATGATAATCATTTGCTGTCAGGCGCTAAGGAAGCTGAAATTATGATGCACAGCCTGCTCAACAGACCCAGGCAGGGCACTCTTCAGTGCCACTAGTTGGGTGGAAACAGATCCTGCTTGCTCAGACATCTAGGGTCCAAAAATTGAATTTGAACCATGCACATATCCTTTATATTCTGATATGAGACCAGCTTCACTATGTTTCTTATCATTTTAGACTGGGATTTCGATAAGGAACAAAGACCCTGCCTGGGTCTGATCCAGGTCTGAGACCAGTTTTGTTATTTCTTAATGAGCATGACAAGGTTTCACCAGGAGAAGCTGAACTCAGATCAGCATGACTCTGTCACCGGGTTTTTCCCCATCTGTGATACAGACGGCTTTACCTGGCAGGAATGTGGGTGACTCGGCCCTCCGTGGCAGATGTGCTAAAGGTTAACTTCAAACAGTCATCAGTGTGCTCGGCATATGGAATCTACAAGAGGAAGAAAGCAATGAATGATGGCTGTGGACATGCTTAGAATATTTTCCAGGAAATACCAGCACACTCTTATCGCCACTGCTTGTCCCTGATAGTTTTTATTAAGGGCAATATATTATGATTGTGAAATAGTTAAAAATGAGATAGGTTATTTGTGTGTTTTTTTTTATGAATTATAGTGAAGTGTATGCACCCAAAATAATGTCTAGATTATATCAGTTTTGTATGACTCACCTGTAGACATCCAGAAAGATGACCTTTAGCTTGGCTGATGCAAAAAGCGGAAATTATCATGAGTAAGTCTTTAGCCTTGAGTTGACTTTCATGTCCACAAATGATAACAAGCATATTTTTATGTCAGAGCCAATGTAACATCTAAAGGCATTATTTTTTTGTGCATGTATTCTGAGTATGGTACAATTTGTTTTGGCAAATCTATCTATCTATCTATCTATCTATCTATCTATCTATCTATCTATCT
>JAFVLL020040584.1:0-10306 GCA_021397915.2 Tor tambroides
CCAAGAACATCTGTGTGTGTGTGTGTGTGTGTGTGTGTGTGTGTGTGTGTGTGTGTGTGTGTGTGTGGATTCATCCAATCTGCCAGGATAAATGGAATAAGATTTAAGCAAAAATTATTATTCATGAAAACAGAACAGATGAGTAAATCTGAATATCACTGGAGTGAAAATTGAACATATATTTATATTTGAACAAACCTTTATTAAAATAAGACTATATATAAACATTTTCCTTTCTGTATATACTTTTACACAAATCACTGTTGTTATTTGAATCCAACACTACAGAAATTCTTTTGATTTATTTATGTGCTTTGCATTTGTGGCTCTGAATATATGAATCTTTGATTGTGCTTAATTGTGAATTATAACTCATATAAGAGTATCAGCCTATCTATATACTTGTCTTTTTGTAGCAGTAAGGCAGAATGATGTGTACTACATATATACTAGGCAGATAAACAAGACAAAATCTTAAAACACACACTTATCCTTTACCAACATACTTGCTGTTCAAATGTTTTGGTACTTATTGGTAATTGCCTTTGGTTGTGAAAAAAAATCAAGGAAGAGCTGTTTTTTACTGACAGAGGAGAATGCAAATTATTCTTAAGGCAACTAAAAAAAACAGACTTGCATTAATGGAGTCCACACACAACATACATTACCCTGAAGAGTTAGCGACCCGTGGTAAAAATACCATCTAAAAGCATCAAAGTCACAAAGATAAATTATAGTTCATTATCCCGTAGAGTCGTAGACTAATGTTCTCTAATGTGGTGGCCTGGGTGCTTCCACAATTTTATGTTGAAAGCATGGCTGGGATGGGCTACTTTTTGACATGCGTTTTCTGATTATATCATAGAACAGGATGTGCATCACTACTCAAGCAGAATAATGATACATTATCACACAAACAGCATTTATTACTATGGACTGGCTAATTGATACATTACCTAACATGCACTTTAGTTTTAAAGAAAAAAATGATATGTTTCTCTCTTTTGCAAACATCATCTTCATGCCCTTAAGTCCAGAGTTTTAAAGTGCTACTCAATATACGTAGTGACTTCCTTTATTCCCCATAAAAAAAAAATTTAAAAAAGCTGTTGTTAAGTTTTTAATAAATAAAACAGAGGACATGTTAAAATTATATACACCACTGCTGCCACCATTCATTGTCTTCTATGATAAGCAATGCCTGTGCCACTTTTTTTTTTTTTTTTTTTTTTTTTTCCAAATGGGTGCGTATTGTTTGTTCCTGACACTAGCTTCTGTGTGCACTGGTGCTGTTGTTCTGTGGTAAGTGCCGGCCATGCCGCTGCTTTCATTTGGGAATGTTGTTTACACTAACTGCTATGTATGCCAGCATATATAGCTAAGCCAGCTTCTGGTGTCTGGACGGACACAGAGAGCAAGTGGCACATATGTTCTCTGGAGTTGAAGGCAGTTTATCTAGCCCCCAAGTATTTCTACACTGAAGTCCATCACCACCATGCTCTCATTGGCTCAGATAAGATGACAGTGGTGACATACATAAATAGACAGGATGGTGTCAATTCTAGCCCTCTCCTGAGGCTTGCGAAGAAGCATTCTGCTATGGGCAGCATATCCTGTCTATACAAGCTGTCCACATACCACCCTTCTGAATTGCAGGGTGGACAAGCTGTCAAGACAGGGTGTAGCTCAGGGAGAATGGAGACTACAACCTCGGACGGTTAATATGATTTGGCAAATATTCAGGCAAGGGGAGGTAGACATCTTTCCGACAGTGGAGAACACATGCTACCCGCTGTTCTTCTCTCTGGTGGAGAATTCCACTGTGTCCCAATCCAGAATTGTGGAACCTGATGTCTGGCAGCTCAGCGGAGCCTCCAGTGCTGCTTACGCTGGAGTAACAAGTGTTAAAAATGATTGCTGAACTGAAAGCCCCATCAACCAGATGCCTCTATGTTCATAAATTGAAATTATTTGAGAGCTGGCACTGCTCAAGGAAGGAGGGTCATTCTCAAGCCAAGGAAGGGCTGTGTCAGTATGATGTGACAATGATTGTTAACGTAGGCTCATAGGTGCTGCAGCAATAATAGAATATTATAAATAGAATAAGCGTCTGACTCCGGTGCTAATTAGAGCTTAACCTTGTTGCAAATGTCTGTATGTCTTCTGCCTCTCTGGGCAAGAGACTCAGATCTTGGTCAGTTCACTTTGTCTCTCTAGGATGGAGAATCTGGACATGCTGCATCTGTTGTTGTCTCGCTGGTTGAAGATTCTGATTGCAGGGTATCTCGTTCCTCACATGCTGGAGGCTCAGAACGTGATTGTATCTGTTGCTGCCTCAAAAGCTGGAGACTCAGGGCATGGTCAGTTAATGTCTCTCCCTCACGGGCCAGAGACTGAGAGCCTGATTGGATCTGTTACAGTCTCACCTTTACAGGCCTGAGACTCAGAACATTAAATGTACAGTACCTGCAAGTGCGGGAGATTTGAGAACAATTGTATCTGTTTCTGCCTTCCCTGTAGTTGGCCGTAGGCTCAGAATAGTTGTGTCAAGTCAAGTCAAATCACTATTATTTGTATAAGGCTTTTAATGCAAATTAAAAAAAAAGAACAAGAAACAGATCGAGGCAGAGGCAACAGAGCTCCGCCCCTTTGTCGAGGTAACAGAGCCTGGCCCGCATCATCTTCCCACAATGAGAACATGACTCATCCACGAACGCCACTTCAGCGTGCTTACTGCCCAGGCACGTGAGGCAGCGATCGTGACCATCACCCGGCTCCAGGTAACGACCGCATCCAGAAACGCATGGGTGACACGTTGTCTATAGCAAGACCCAAATAGTCTTTACAAAGACGTAACGTTGAGTTTGCCAGATGCAACGTCGTCTTTAAAAAGACGCACCTGTGAATGCTCTTTTAGGGAAAAAGCTCCTTTAGCGTGCTGAAGCGCACAGGGGAGATGATCACCTGCAACACAAACAGGGGGTAGTGCAGCCTGATGTGTGCAACCCACTCGACACGGGAAACCACCACCGCTGAAGCGCCATACCGCCAACACCAAGAGCTCCAAAGAGTGCGCTGAACTCGTTCAGTCTTCTCTCAGCAGAGTAGTCAGGAGCAAAACGATGTCATCGCTCGGCTCCGAAGCGAAAAGCTGAATATGCGCTGCACCTGCTGCCTACTTATACTCACGCTGTGATCAGCGGCCGCTGGATGCAATCATTGCATGCCAATGTGCATTGGCTCATTTAGTTACACTCGAAGTGGATTGGTCTCTCTAAGCGAGATTCCAATTCGTCGGTCACCGACGTGACTCGGAGTGACTGACTGAAAGGGAAGTGAAAAAATTATTCTCCGCTGTTTTCAACATAATAATAAATGTTTTTTGAGCAGCAAATCAGAATATTAGAATGATTTCTGAAGGATCATGTGACTGGAGTAATGATGCTAAAAATTCAGCTTTGAAATCACAGGAATAACTTGCATTTTAAAATATTTTCAAATAGAAAACAGTTATTTTAAATGGTAAATATTTCAAAATGTTACTGTTTTTGCTGTATTTTGGATCAAATAAATGCAGGCTTGGTGAGCAGAAGAGAATTCTTTAAAAAACAAAAATCTTACTGTTCAAAAACTTTTGACTGGTAGTGTATGTTAGCCTATAGTTTGAAGTTAAAGATATTAATATTAATAAGGTGAGTCTGAGATGCTTATTTGACAGTGATTTCACATTTCTTGTTTGTATGAAGGCTAAATACAAATAAAAGGTGAACATTAATTTATTTGTGCAGTCCCCCCCCCCACCCTAAAATATTATATAGTTTTATAGGAGGAGTTCATAGACTTGGCAAATTCATTTTTCATAAGTTTGTAGGTACAGACATCTGTTGTGGGCATTCTTGGCAGTTTTTATGAGGCTTTTTTTAATAGTGTTCATATCAATCGGAATTATATTGTATCAACCGAAATTAAGAAATATATCGTGATATAAATTTTGGCCATATCGTCCAGTCTTAATTTGCATAGTCCAAACACGCATATAGGAAAATGTCACTAAAGTTTTACCGCTGCATTAATTCACTTACCAAACCACAACCAGAATACCTTTGGCAATGTTACGAACACGAGCACTAAGTCCAAACATGATGGAAAAAGATTGAACTGTCATGCATGCATTCATTTGTTCATTAACAGCTGAGTTTGTGTAAGATGTTGCACATTTCGTGTCCCGCTGTTGCCGAGGCAATTGTCAGACCATTCGCGGGGTGCATTCGCAGGGAGCATGGAAGGGACCTAATAGGAAATGTTTTCCCTTTCAGTAATCCCTGCTATTTCTAATTCCTTATGCATAAATAATTGTGTAATGTGGATGTCTAATCTGCAGTTGTTGGACACATATGAGTCATTCAGATCATTCACATTATGTTGCACCCAAGAAGCCCATGCTGTTTGTTTTTACTCTCATTTCAGGGTTGTATGTCTCTCTGTGAGCCTACTCTGTCTGAGAGTCAGGGGTTGTAGGCCTCATGCGTTGGGACCTCCCCCACCCAGGGGACCACTTGGGTTGTATGGCCTCCTACAAGGCTACCTTAATTAGGTCCGTCCTCCTTCTCAAGTGCAAGCTTGCTAGATCCATTGATGCTTGGCCCTGAACTGAGCTGGCACTCCTTCCCCGTGAGCGGGTGTGGTAGAGTACCCAGCTCTCTGGGGCTAGGAGCTTGACTGTACTCCCCTCGTGCTCCTGAGGTCCACCTGTGAGTACATCACCAGCACAGAATATGGTTCCCTTACTGGGTATTATACAGTGATGCAGTAAAATTATGTTGTCTCTAAAAGATATCTGCAAGCCTTCATTCTGTACCACTGACTTCCAATACTGGGTAGTAGGGCCCCTCTTTGGCCTCCCCTGTCGAAAGTCAGGAGATAAGGGTCCTACCTGGGACCCCTCTCCCTTCGCTCTGGTGACTTTTTGGGTTTTGTGGTCAATTAGACCTCCACAATTAAGTTATCCTTAGCCTAAGGTATAGGCCTTGTGTGACCTCCTTGGTCCTCTTGCGCCCCCCAGGTTGAGCTAATGCTCCTTACCTATGAGTAGGTGTAGCTGAGCATTCCGCACCCCAGGGGGCAGGAGCTTCACTGTACCTCCCTCGTATCCTGAGGGCTGCTCGTGAGTACGTCTCTGGTACAGAATCCTGGTTCCTGAACAGCAGGTTGCTAGGCCTACTCTATTGGGCCTCCCAGCTTAACCCTCTGGGGTCTTAGGGTGTTTTTGGGCTTTGGTGAAGTATTGACATGCCCTGACATTTGTGCTTTATTCAGTATCTTAAAAACATATTAATGGCTAAAGTCAATAATATGTAAGCAGCATGAATGAACATATTTGTGTTTTTGAGAAAACAACGCTTATGCATGGTTAGTGAAAAACAAAAAAAAATTAAGTGGAAGGCCTACCATTGGCTCTGAGGAGCAGAAGGCCTACTATTGGCTCTGAGGAGACATATCATGTGCATGTGTGACTTTGGGTCCTGGACTACTTTCGTAGTTGTGCTGGCATCGCTTCCCCTGGTCTTAAGGGTTGCATAGTGCCTTCTGCTCCCACGACCCCCTTCAACCAGATACAACAGCCTCCTTGAATGGGAATCTTCACTTCTCATACTGAGGTATGAGATTGAGCATTGAGTGCTCCTCTCAATCTGAGAACTGAGTACTTCACTCTCTTAAGCTCGTCAAGGCAGTCATTCCAGGTTGCTGGGACTTTCTGGCCTCCCTGAGGAGCTGACCTTGCAGTTAGGGTCCAACAGTGCTCCCCTCACTTTGGAGGGTTACCTATGAGCCTGCCGCACCTAGACTGAGTTTACGTGTCCTCTTCTTGGTCTGGGAGTCAGGTACTCCACTTTCAGAACCCCTCATTGTGGGAAGGTCATCCTTGAGCCTGCCGCTCCCAGGTGGAGCATGTGAGTTCTCCTGTTCTGAGGGCTAAGAACTCTCCTTGAGCTCCTTGAGCTCCGTGTGCAGCCAGGCCAGCCAGTGTTATTAGGTACAGCCGAGAATTTTTGCTTCAGTGGAATAAGCCGCTGAGTGCACATCACATCATTGCATTCCGGACTATCTTCAGTCTTAAGGTGAGGCAACTCAAATTAAAAGGAGACGGAGACAAGGAAAGAAAGGTGGGAGTCGGCAGAGACTTAAGGTTGGGAAATAAATTACCCCTGCTTTCGACCTTACTGATCAATGCCCAATCCCTGAGGGGGAAAATGGAAGAATTAACAGCAAATCTACGCTATCTCCATGAATATAGGAATGTGTGTGTGCTGGCAATTACAGAAATGTGGTTGAATGAAAACGTTCTGTCAAGTGAAGTTGAACCAACTGGCTTCACAGTTTATTGTACGGATCGACACTGTTATTACAGCAAAGTCACACGGTGGTGGAGTGTGCCTTTTTTATCAGAGAAAACTGGTGCAAATCAGTGGTGGTTAGAGAATCTCTCTGTACTCCTGATATTGAACTATTAAGCATTTCATTAAGACCATTCAGTTTACATTGGGAGTTCCCACACTTGTTTTTCACTGTGATTTATATACACCCTCAAGCAAATCGTGTTAAAGTGAAGGATATGTTATATAAACTTGCACAAAGGTTTGATATCTTGTCTCTTGATGCTCCTAAATTTATCCTAGGAGATTTTAATAGTTATTCCCTGAAAAATAGTTTGAGGACCTATTACCAGTATGTAAATTGTTGTAATAGGAAATGTCAAACGTATGGCAACATCAAAGGTGCTTTTACTGCCTCCATATTGCCATCATTGAGAGGATCTGGTCATAACATTGTTTATCTCTCTGAAAACAATGGAGGCCCTGGGCCATGGAGCAGAGGCAGACAGTGGAACTCTGGAGGACCTGGACCGTGGATCAGAGGCAGACTGTGGAACAGTGGAGCAGGAGACCACCAGGTCAGATCCAGAGGAGCATGGAGCCATGACTGAGCCGACAGAGCAGGAAGGCAGGGTGAAGTCGGCAGGGCAGGAAGCCATGGCAGAGCAGGCAGAGAAGGAAGCCATGACAGAGCAGGCAGAGGAAGAAGCCAAGGCGAAGCAGAGGACCCCCAGGTCAGCAGAGCATACAGGAGCAAAGATCCCCACCATGGAACAGATGACCACCACAGCAAAACAGGTATCTACCAAGGTGGATCAGGCGGGACTGGAAAAGAGAGCACAGAGAGGTTAATAGTGGCCTCTGCGGCCGTAAAAGGACAGGTGGATAGTTCGGAGATGGTATCATTGGCCATGACAGGACAAGCAGAGATTTTATGGACGGCCTCCATGGTTGTGACAGGACAGACTGTGAGTTCATGAATGGCCTCCTTGGCCGTGACAGGACAGGCAGAGAGTTGTGTCGACTCTGGTGCAGGGGAAGACAAGAATGCCTCCTAAGCGATTGAGGTGTTCTGTTGTTGGATGTAATAATGAACATAGCAGTTGTAATTTACTCCCGACATCATTTACTCCCGACAGCCACTGAAGATGCAGAGGATTAACGTTACTTCCATTTTTTGAAGGAAATGCGCCCGGCGATCTACGTAAATGCGTCTATGTTCGCGCGAATCATTCGTGATCCATCTTCACCTACAACAGAAGTGAGTATAAGGGTTTTTTATGCATCTTTGCAAATCGTGCTAGTTAGCATCTTTCGCGGTTAAATGCAGCTAAAGTAAACATTACGGCTCGTCAGCCCACAGAAGAGAGGGACGGGGTGAGCAGAGCTCATTAGCATTTAAAGGCAAATGCAACAGAACGGCTCGCTCTAAAAAGGGCTGGTTGTGACAAGGTAAAAAGGGTGTTTTTTACACTACCACTGAGAAATTTTAACCAAAGTATTTTATAGACTTCTCATTAAGACCCCAAAGAATCATATCAACTTGTGGAAAACAGGCATCCAATGACCCCTTTAAACAGACTTGACTTGAACAGACTTGACTTGAACAGACATGGCATGAACAGACTTGACTTGGCATACACAGAAACACAAACTCACCAACAGCAGGTTACACGGATCAATACTTGACAAAGAACAAAGGCAACATGAGGGCTATTTATAACAAACAATACAGATCACATGACAAGAACCAACCAATGAGAGACAGGGCACATGACTAAGACAACCAATGAGAACATGACACATGAACCAAATAACCAATAGCAGGATAACACGAGGGCAAGGGAAATCACATGACTAAACAGGGACCATGACTAAACTCCAAAATAAAAGACATGAAAACATGAACATGAAACAAAACCCACGTTACACTCTCTAGATCTGGATGCTCATACAACTGTGGTTTCAGATTATATAAATTTTTGTGTGGAGTCAGTTATACACACAAAAACATATAAAAAATGTAATAATAATAAGACATATCAAAGAAATTAAAACAACTATAAATAAGAAGAAGGTAGCTTATTATAGTAATGATCTCCTAGCTAAAAGGGATATTCAAAGAGAAATCAAAAGGCAAATTACTGTAGATAAGGCTCTATATAACCAAAAAAATGAAACTAAAATGTCACAGCGAAATTCTAGACAAGGCTACAGTCAAGACCAGGGCATGACATTAACACCCGCCAACCCGCCAAATGCGGGTGGATTTCAGCTGTGGCGGGTAACACGATCACTCCTACTAGCCACTTCGATTGATAGCCTAATGGATAATTAGTAACAACAAGGTAGCGCCAGTTGAAGCTCACACAGCCTGTGTGAGAGAATCTTGTGGAGAAATCAAAACAAATGTATGCAACTGCACACAGAAGAAACATAAAAATTTAACTTAGTTTTTGTATTTATAACATACAGCCTAGTTAAGCAAAATGACACAACCAAGAAGTTCCCTGAAAACCACAATTGCAAATTTGACATTTTAAAGAGATTAACGAGTAGTTAATATACATTTTAGTTCAGTATTTTAATTTGATATATTGTCAACGTTGACTGTTTTTGCTTGATTTGGTTAGTGAAAATAGTTCCAAACAAAGATCACAGCAGAACAGTTGCGCATGTCTGAGCAACACACAGCGGTGTTTTGTTACTGAATGATTTGCATTTTTGAATTTTGAATCATTTGTGTCAATGATTCAGTGGTTCATTCATAAAGACATGCACTTGCTTCATTCTTGAATGAATCAGCCGTCTGAACGAATCATTTGAAGGCATGCTTCAATGACTCATTAATTAAGATTAATTGTCACTTGCTGCCACCTACTGGCGGTTTACTTTCATAGTAGCTTATCTTTGCATTTTTTCCAACATTTCATATTTGTATATTAATTAAAACACCAACCTCACAACATTATTTATGCTGTTATAATTTTACAATGTAAATGCATTTGTGCTATATTTCTGCTACTTTGAACTGTCTGTGTAAATGCATCTGAATGCCGCTCCAGTCACTTCTGTTTCTTCTGCAGTGAAAAGATCGATTTTGTAGATACTGATTTCATATGATTGGTAACAGGCAATATATATATATATATATATATATATATATATATATATATATATATTGTCTCATTATATTAAGTGAAATTATTAATAAAATGTAAGAAAGATATAAAAATATATGAAAGATGATGATATGATATGAAATAATGATATGAAAGATGATGCATGCATTTATACGGTTAGGGAAAATGCCCTTGAAATAGGTCAAAAATGACCTGGAAATCAATTTAAATAAATTTTTGTATGCAGTATTAAGTCATATAAAATGTAATTTCCCAACAACAAAATTGTGGCCAGTGAAAATGCTGAGTGGCTAGTAAATTTGGGAAACCACAATGGCTGGTGAGCAAAAAAGTTAATCTCAAGCCCTGGTCAAGACTATTGTAGAGGCTGATGTCAAGAAAATGTTTCAAAACTGTAATATACGCAGGAGTCCTGGGTCTGATAATATTTGCGGCCATGTGTTAAAAACCTGTGCTGAGAAATTATCCACAGTTTTCACCGTTACCATTACTTACAATAAAATGTGGCGTTACTATAATTTATTATAATATTATTATAATTTTATTTTTCAGTTCATCTGAATGGATGTGCAACATGCCTGTATTTGACGTACCGTAAACTCTAGTGTGAAGGCACACAACTCGCCATCGCTTTGTCTCATACACGCAAAGAAAGAGACCGAGCGAGAGAGTCTTACATAACAATCTCATTGGCTGGACAAAATGATTAATATTCATGAACCCAGCAGCTCATTAATTCTTAGTGCGTTTTATATTATTAGTAGTAGTAGAATTCATAGTAGTTTTGTT
>JAFVLL020040585.1:0-17595 GCA_021397915.2 Tor tambroides
AGCTGTTGAGAGTGTGTTGAAAGTCTGTAGTTGGATCACTGAGCTCCAGAAAATCAGTAATGAGGTGCTTTGACAGTTACAGATTTGAAAAAGAAAAAGGCGAGAATAAAGAACCCTAAACTCTGACACAAAGAACCATTTGAGCATTAAAAGGGTTCTTCAGGATGCTATGGTTCTAAATAGAACTGAAGAACCTTTGATGAACCATCTTTTTTTAGAGTGTGGTTTTGCTACACTAACCATAGTATTTGTAGTAAAACTGATTATACCAAAAAAAAAAAAAAAAAAAAAAAAAAAAAAAAAAAAAAAACAGTTACTACACTTTATTCTATATAACACCATAATTTTCTTAAGGGATTTACAGATGTATGTTCTTTCTTTTTTCTTTTTTCTTTGTTTTGTTTTTATATATGTACTGCCTTATTGGTTTGATGTTTTGCAGCCTACTATTTAATTTAAAAAAAAAGAAATCAGAAAAAAAATTGCAAACCCGCTCCGAAGTCCCGATTTGAAGCAAATGATTCACGAATCCACTCCGAACTTCTGATCTGAATTAAATGATTTGTGAACCTGTTTTGAAGTCCTGATCTGAATAATAATTCACGTACCATCATTTCATGGACATCAGAGCGCGGATCGTAATTCATTCAATTCGCGAAATGATTAGCGAACCCGCTCCGAAGTTCCGATCTAAATCAAATTATTTGCGACACCCACTTTTAAATCCTGTTCTGAATCAAATGATTCACCATACGCGCTTTGAAGTCCCGTTCTGAATCAAATGATTCACCATATGCGCTTTGAAGTCCCGTTCTGAATCAAATGATTCAACATACGCGCTTTGAAGTCCCGTTCTGAATCAAATGATTCACGATACGCGCTTTGAAGTCCCGTTCTGAATCAAATGATTCACCATACACGCTTTGAAGTCTCCATCTAAATCAAATGATTCACAATACGCGCTTTGAAGTCCTGTTCTGAATCAAATGATTCGCGGTCCAATTGGATCGCTTCGAAACAATGAATTTATTTTGCAACGCAATGGTTCAACTGATTCAGAGTTTCAGAGCTCTGTTTCACCTATCACTATGTGCTTTTTAAAATCATTACAAGCAGTGTCGGAATTCGAAAATGAATGGCTCTTTTGATCTGGTTTTTGCTAGTGAATCACTTGAACTGAATGATCAAAGTCACCAGTTTGAATCAAAGACTATAGAATGCCCAAAACGTGTCAGACTCACATGTAGGCCTATAGTTTTGAATGAGGAAAAATTCCTTTGTACTTTTCACTAAATTGTTTAGCGAATTTTATGATGGCTGTGGTTATGTATAAAATGTTATTATTCGGTAAATAATAGTTATATACATAACAGTAGTATTTAATAATACTATTTAGCATTGAGAAACGTGTGTATATTTGTGATGGTGATTTTAGTGACATTGTTCCGCCATTAGATGGCGACAAGAGACTCTTTTTATGAGTCAGCAGTAAAGACTTTTATAGGCTATTGAAAAGACTGAAATTGAAGTTATTTTTGCTTTTTTGTTGTTGTGGTTGTGGTTGTTATTTTTAGTTTCAACAACAGCTTGTAAGATGCAACCAACAAAAGCACAGAGCAGCGCAGTCAATGGAAATCTCCCTTAGCAGATTAAAGAATAGTATGACAAAGATATTGCTTTCCTCAGCGGACATTACAACTTTTATGTTTTACTGTAAATATGAGATTGAGCTGAAGAATGAATGCTGTATCAGATGAAGGTAATCACGATCTCTCAGTCAATCTCATACACATAATACACAGCTTTTAATACAGTAATACAATAAGCTTTTAATGAAGCAACTTAATGTTCCTTTGTTATTACTTCTAATTAGTAACGGAGACTTGGGCTCAGCTGTTAAACTGTCAACTTTAGATTTGAATCTGTGGCGGAAGGAAGTAGTTCTGCACAAAAGAGGATTTTAAAGACACTCCGTGATTGTTTATTTTTTATTTACACACTTGTGCCTGCTGTATAAACACAATATCACATTCGTAGCCGTGCGATATTGCACTGTAAAAATAGCTGTAGACTACTAAACACTTGGAAGTTTTATTAATCTAAAAGATCTGTAACAATGGACTTGCCGCAGATTATTATTTATCTGCTCTCTGATTGATGCTCTTTGTCGAGAGAAAGCGTTTGCATCTCATGCAGAAGAAGGACTAGCAGATGCGTGAATGCGTTTAATTAGCATGTGGGCAGATTTGTTTTCTCCTCTCCTGTGCACTTTTCCACTATATTGCCAAACAGCTTGATAGATGCGTCGTTTGAGTTAATTGGATGCACATACGCGCACACACAAACACACACACTCTCTCTTCCTACACTTTTGGATATTGTGATCTTTGGCTCGCTATTTAAAGGGAAAAAAACGAAAACAGCTGCATGCAAAAATGAAAATGTCGTTATATCCTAGCCCTCATGTTGATCCAGACCCGGATATGCTGGAGCACAGAAGGGAAACACTTTCAGTGTGCAAAAATTCATACTACAACAATAGTCAAAGTGCAAAAGGACAAAAATCACTTCAGTGCAGTATCATAACTCTCGTCCGTTTCACTCTGTGCACAATATTTCATATCGTCTTAAGATGATTTGTGTTAGGAACAGCTGTAATTTTGTAAATCTTTTCGTCTACTAAAGCGTTCACATTTGCCTGTGTTGAATCAATGCACTAGGTTTGATTGGATGCTTTGCAGATTTTCAGCAGGGTTGCTATTGTTAAAACTAAAACCGTAAAACATTACTTGCAATAAAATAAATATTAACTGAAATAAAATACAACTTATTTACAAGCTTATTTATTTAGCAACATTTCTGATGTTCATCTAGTTTCAGTTAAAATGAATAAAAATTCAAATTAAATTGGAAAATAAAAACTGAAATTAATTAAAAAAAATGACTAAAACTAAATTAAAATGAAAAATATAAAAATATAAAAAACAATTGGGAAATATAAAAATAGAATCTAATTCAAAATATTAACAAAAAATGTAACAGTATATCAGTGATACATTTTATTCTGCCCAGTGCATAAAGCAGAAATGCACCAGGTTTGATTGCATACTTTGTAACCTTGATTTTTAGCAATAACCAGGGTTATAACTGCTAACTAAAACCATGAAACAAAAAATATTTTCAGTTGAAATAAAATAAGCATTAACTGTAATAAATATTTTTTAAAAACTTCTCATTTTCATTTAGTTTAAATGGAAGTGCTAAAATTAAATTAAATAAACTAAAGCTTAAAAACTACTTAAAATATCTACATATGTAACATTTTCAGAAAACACAACAAAATTCTAAATATTAACAAAAACTATAATAGTGATATTATAGTTAATAACTATACTATTATTATTATAAACTAAAACTAAAACCACAAAAAATAAATACTTGCAATAAAATAAACATTAAGTGAAATAAAATTATTTAAAATTCAAATATTAAATAAAAAATGTAAATAATAATAATAAAAAAATCTAATAAAAAAACTTTTCAGCAACATTTCTCAGTTTCATGTAATTTAAGTTGAATAAAACTTACATTAAATTAAAAATGTAAAAAACAAAAATTAATTAAAAAAAATTAAAAACAATTGCAAATAACATTAAATTTGATTCTGTTCAATACACAAAGCATTTAATGACTTCAAAAACTTGAATATAGTCATATGCGCTACTGTTATAAATTAATGCTGCTTTTATGGTGTTTTTTGTCCTTGGCAGTCCTGGCATGTTTGAGACCACATGAGGGTTAGTAAATAAAGTCATTTTGCATGATTTGTTGAGCTCTTTGTTTAAATGTGTGTGTGACAGCGGTCGGCTGCATTATCAGACGCAGTCAGACCTTCGGATCATGCGTCTCTCAACAGGACAGATTTGAGCGCATGTTTCTGGCCTGTGTTTCATTCGTCACAATGGGAACAGACAAAGCTGGCCTGCTGTTGTTCTGGTCATGCGGGTTATTCTTAGTCTCAGTGTCACAGATGAAACAGTAGAAGAGGTTGGCATTGTTTACTGCAGTATTTGAGCGGCAGGTGTGGCAGTAAATGCTTATAAATTACCTGCTGAGTCCAGCGCTCTATTCACACCCTAAACCTACCTGAATCGCATACTAAAACTGCTTACATTTATACAGGTGACACTCATTAATCAACGCTATAAAGTCTTGAAATTACACAAGCTGCATTTAAAGCCGCTGTAAGATGCAGATAAACACGTGAAGCAATTATGACACATTGCTTGTGAAGCTCATCATTTGTAGTTTTTTTAAAACTTGATAAATGTAAATGTAACACACCAGTGATAATTTAGTAATGTTAGATTCTATATTTTTTGTATAAATATAAAGTTTATATATATATTTCTATTTACTAATTTTATTTCAATATTAGTTTTAGTAATTTAAGTATACTTCAACAACTTAATTAATTTATTGTTATTTATGTAATTAGCTTTTATTTTTACATTTTTATTTAATTTTGGTTTATTTTTTAATCTTATTTATCATTTTTTCATCAGTTTCATCAGTTTGTTTTTTCTGTTCTATTATATTATTTCTATTTATCTCTATTTTTATTTCAGTATTAGTTTTAATAATTTCAGTACTTCAACTTATTCAAGACTTATTCATTAATTTCTGTATTATTTCCTGTGTATCTATTAATATTTTTAATCCGCTTTTATTCTTATTTTCAGTTTTATTTTAAATTTAGTCATTTATTTTGAATTTAGTAATTTTGTTTCTTTTGTTATTTTCATCAGTTTGAGCTATTTTTAAATATTTCTGTTTAGCTCTGTTTTTATTTCAGTATTAGTTGTAGTAATGTTAGCACTTCAACTTCAATTTATTAATTAATTTAGTGTTATTTATGCGCTAGTATAGTACTTATTAATATCTTGAATTGCTTTTTATTTTTAAATGTTCCGTTTTCATTTTAATTTTTATTTAAATTTTAGTAATTTTGTTAGGTGCTTTTGTTGTTTTTATCAGTTTGTGTGTGTGTGTGTGTGTGTGTGTGTGTGTGTGTGTGTGTGTGTGTATCTGTTAAGCTCTATTTTTATTTAAGTATAAGTTTTAATCATTTCTGTTCTTAAATTTATTTAAATAAGTTAAGTTTTATGATTAAGTTTTTGAGTTTTATTGATTTTATTTCGTTAATTTTTTTTTTTTTTTTAAATGCACTAATTTTCCATCTGCAGTAACATTCAAATAATTTTTAATCTAATGTTTATTTCGATTATAAAGGTTCATAAAGGCAACTTTATCATGAACACTGGTGTGTTTTATCATATTATTTTTTAATACTAATTTTAAAGCAATAAGCCACTCAATTGCCACTCAATCAGCGTTATAGTGATTTTTACCAGGGCTTTAACTTAAAAACAGGCATAAATGACTACAGACTTGTATCTTGTCAAATGAGCACAGTGTGAGATGTTTTCTCTTGTGAGAATAGCTTTATCTGAGGTCATTTCAAAATCGAATGCTGATGTGACTGCACACAAAAGTGAGCATCAGGATCTCATCTGATCTCTTCTTCAAAGGCTTTAATGCAGATCTGAGTGTTTTTTATTGCTGAGATCTTCATGCATTGTTTCCACAGATCTCTTTCCCACAGCTCCTCAGCCCCACAACGCAGCGGCCCATTGTGTCATTCCAGGTCTTCTGTCGCTGATCTCACTGAAAGTCTATCTGGATGCTTTGAATTGATTGCTGCTCCTGCTGTCGCTCTATATTTACCACCTTGAGGAGGAGTTTGTGAGGTCATCCTCACCGCAGAGAGAGAGTTAGAGGAGGTGAGACAGCAGGACACACTAAGAAGTCTTGAAGAGGGAGAGACGGCTGAAGGTCGAGGAGGAGGAGAGTCCTGCTGATCATCTTAAAGGCCTGAAGAACGTGAGTGGATTTGTAAATCTGTTTGCAGTTTTCTCCTGCTCTTCAAGAGTCTCTCTGTTTTAGTATATGTACTTGAAGATCAGTGCTTCTCAATCTGAAAACACTGCAAAATACTAATCAAAAATCAAACTCGCTGCAGATTCATTCTCACTTGGTAATTTAACTAATACTAGTTCAGTCCATGTGTTCAGTTAGTGCATTTGCAAAACTAGTTTAACTATTCAGTTTGTGTCATGCTGATTATTGCATGTTGAAAACCAATAAGAAATATTTTTCCGTCCGGGTCATTCAAAGAAAAGAGTGACGTTTACAATATATTTGAAGAGCATGTCCACATCACATTTAACCCCCCAAAAAATGCTTGAAGTTTTATATTTTATTTTATTTCATTAATACCAAGTTATGATATAAAATTGCATACTATAGTAATTCATTTATATTCCATTATTTAATATAAACAATTTATTGTTCATTATGTTTTTCATTTTTAGCATTATTTATTTAATATTTTATTTATTTTATTATTATTATTATTATTTCATTTTATTTTATTCTTTTTTTGCATCCCAGTAATAAAAAATTGCATGTAAAACATGCTTAACTCTCATGAAAATAATGCTAAAGTAAATTTAAAATAAAGAAATAATGTCCCCAGTATGATTTTATCAATTTTTATTGTTTTCTTTTAATTTTATTTTTATGAAATCTTTTTATATAAATGATGAAATTCATTATTTTTTTTGTTTCCATTTTAATTATAAATTACTAAAGTTACTAAAAGTTGCTAAAGTGTTTTCAACTTAAACTAAATGAAAATAAGAAATGCTGCCTTGATAGCTACCTGAAATAAAGATTTATATTTTATTTCATTTCATTTCATTTATTTTGTACCAAGTAATGGTATAAAACTGCATGCTCAGTTTTAGATTATTCCAACAAACCCTTTAACTCTTTATACTTGGGTCAATGAGCAACCACCCGAGCAAAGTTAAGCACCGCTCACGTTTTGTTCATTAATGCTAAAAACCTAAGTAACATGTAGTCGTGCTTCTTTGCGTTCCCGCTTCTCTGAGCTTTCGGCATTGCAAACCAAGCGTCTGGAAAGCCAAGATGAAAATCCTGCCGTTTGGCGTTTATGGAGTTATTTCTCACAAGTCTGTTCATCCATCACCTCCAGAGTGTTTTTCTGCAATCGTGTTTCTCTGAGCAGTCTGTTTTCATTGAGAGAGACACTGTATCTCTCTCTCTCTCTCTCTGTGTGTGTGTGTGTGTCTCTCTGTGTCTCTCTCTCTGTCTCTCTCTCTCTCTCTCTCAATTCAATTCAATTCAGTTAGCTTTATTGGCATGACAAAAGCATATTTTGCATTGCCAAAGCATGCATAGGAGAAGAGAACGTATACAACAGTGTAATTTGGAACAATATAGCAACTGAAATAACATTTGAACAAGTAATATTAAAAAGAATGACATTAAAACATATGGATAAATATATGATATAGTAAAGGTTGTGTAACAAGATTATTTATGTATTTAACTAATAAAGTGAATAACTGAAATCAGCATTATCTACTCTCTCTCTCTAAAATTGCAATTTATAATACTGGAAAACACAAAATTGAACAAAATTTGAATTGTAATTTAGAGGTAGTATTTTTAAGTTCAGTGAAATCTAGGATTTTAATTGATTTCCGGTATTTTAAAGCCATGACTGATCTTGTTTCTTTAGATTTGATTTGGTGTTATAAGGGAATTTTGTGTGAAGTTATTGAAGATAACCTGTTTTTTGCAACCTTCCTAGGATAATTTTTGCTTTTTCTTGTTTAATATTGTGTTGATTGACTGAACAATGTTTTCGAATTTGTAATAAAGGGTCTTTGAAATTCAAAATTGGCATCCAAAAATGGCAATTTATACTACTGTTTACGAACTCTGTTAAATCCAGAATCTTAATAGATTTTAATTATTATAAAGTAATGAATGATCTTGCCAAGTTTGAACTGATTTGGTGTCTAAAAGGGGCTTTGTGTGAGATTTTTAATGATGAATTAATTTTTCTTATCTAAAGTTTTGTATATTGTTCTGTGATTAATTCTGGATTTAACTTGTAGCTGTTGTATGTTGTAATAAAAGTAGCTTGAAATCTCTCTCTCTGTCTCTCTCTCTCTGTTGGGCTGATGACAGATCAGTTTTAATATGCTCCAGAGCGACCTTTGGTATCTGTGTTCAAACAAACTCGTGATGGGGGTTGAGGGGGAAGGCCGCTGTTGTTCAGAGAGATGTAATCTGGTTAAATCGGAGGGGAAACGTGTTTCTCCGGCTCGGATGGAAACGCAGGTGGTTGCTGTAAGTCTGGGGTAAATGAAGCCATCCTTCAAAGGCGACCTGATTCTGTTGGGTTGGGCGAGGGGCGCGTGTGATTTATGACTGCGGGACTCTCGCGAGCCGCATCCAGCCGCACAACTAATGAATTATTATTCTCACAATAGCTCACAAAGGGACTTTTAACAGGATTCTGACACAATGTGTGTCCCTGTTCTCCTTTTTGACTCTTACCTGCTGTAGTGATTGAGAGAAACTCATGAAAACATGTCCTGGTCACATTTCACACAAAAAAACTGAAGAAAAATGATAAACAGTTTTCCATTGTTTAGATATTTTAAAAGATATTGTTTAAATATTAATTAATTTATATTTCATTAAATTATTTTTATATACATAAGGCTTCTTTTTTTCATTTTTAGCAATTCATATTTGTTTTTTGCATCACAGTAAGACAAAACTGGGAGCAAAACATGATTAACTTTATTGAAAATAATGCTAAATAAATGTAATTAATTAATTGATTAATTAATCAATCAATTAATTAATTATTACCCCAGTGTTATTTTAGTATCATTGATATGTAGTATTTTTATTTCATTTTTATGAAATCTTTTTTCTATTAAATTTTAGATTTCTAAAGTTGAAATTTTTGTAATTGTAATCAACTTAAACTAAATAAAAATGAGAAATGATTCCTTGGTAACTAGCTGAAATAAAGTTAAAGTTTTATATTTTATTTTCTTTCAGTTATATTTATGTTTTTCCAAGTAATTTTTTTATTATTATTTATTATTAGTTTTAGATTTAGTTAATGATAATAACCCCTAATGGCCCTCAAACGGCTTCATTTTTATTCAAAATATTTTTTTAATCTAAAACTTTTCTTTTTTTCTTTCTTTATTTCTTTATTTAAAACATATTTATCTTATTATATATATGTAAAACATATTTTTATTTTTATACCTGAAATAAAATAAGTGTAAGTTTTTATATTTCAGTTTATTATTATTATTATTATTATTATTATTTAATAGTTTAGTTTAGTTAATGATAATAACCCTAAATTGCCCTAAGCTTGCATCATTTTTATGCAAAATATTTTTAAGCATAAAATTTATTTATTTATTTATTTATTTATTTATTTATTTATTCAATCTGAAATAAAATGCCAATTTGTATGGTTTTTATTATTATTATTATTATTTATTTATTTATTTATTTATTTATTTATTTATTTATGTAATTTTATTTTTTTACAGTTAATGTTTATTTTGTTTCATGCAATTAATTAATTACTTTATTTTTTATGGTTTTACTTATTGGGTAAAAATAATAACCTTGGATGACTCTAAAACAGGCTTCATATTTATCCAAAATATTCTTTCTTTTTATTTGTGGGTAAAATGTATCATGTTCTTAGCAGGTTTTATGAGTCATGTGTCATGTTCTGTATACCCGTCCACTTGTATAGTGAAGAGTGAGACTGTAATATGTTGCATAAGTCCTTCATATTGCATGCGTACTGTATGAATATGGTTTCTGAGGTCTGTTTTTGGAGAGGTACCGTCACTGGTGATTCTCTGTCCTTCTGACAGCTGTGTGTCGTTCTGCTCCACGCAGGTGCTGTCGAGAGATTCACCATGGCATCCAAAATAGTAATGGAGCGCACGCAGGAGGCGCAGATGGCGCAGATGTCTCACAGCATGCAGATGTCGTCCCAGATCAAGAAGAGAAAGTTCAAATCCAGGTAGAGCCGCGCTGACCCTCCAAACTGCATTCACACGCTCTCCAGCTTCAGGACACCAGTGTAAATCATCAGCTGAATTAGCAGTATTCATTAGTGAAGTCCATTAGAGAGCAGCTGTGTCAACATACAGGCTCTTATCGGCTCCTGTTCAGCTCTTCTGAGGCTTTCTGACTCGACGCGTGTCTTGAAGAGTTGAAGAGCAGGACATCCGACATGTTTTTGGTGTTTACTCATCCTCGTGCTATTTTAACCTGTAAGATCTTCTTTCTTCCATGAAACAAAAAAGATATGTATGATAATCAATATATCAGAAGATAAAAATATAATATGCAGAATGTCTGAGATGCTCTAAAAGTGGCTTATGTTAGCAAGCTTTAAAAATAACAAAAAAATTCAGTAGTCTAATATAATATAATGAATATATATATAATAATTATATATAATTCTTACATAAATATTATATATAGCTTTTTGGCTTTTAATATTTAATCTCTTTTTTGCCTCAAAATAATATAAATTTGAGAGTAAAAAGTGCTTAGTTTTCCTGAAAATACTGTCATAATGCTAAATAAATACATAAATATAAAGAAGTAAATAAATGATGGTCCTAAAACAGGTTTATATAATATAATATAATATTTTATAATTCATACTTTTTATTTCATATTTTATTTAATTTCTTTTTTGCATCAAAGTAATAAATTTGGGATTTAAAAAAAATTACAAATATAAATGCATATACAGTAAAAACATATAAATAAGTAAATAAATAATGGCCCTAAAACAGGCATTATAATATAATATAATATAATATAATATAATATAATATAATATAATATAATATAATTCTTGCATATATATTTTATATATAGATTTTTGTCTTTTTATTTCATATTTTATTTCATATTCATATTTGATATTTTAATCAGTTTTAACAATTAACAGTAATGTCATAAATGCAAAGCAAATAAATACATATAAATAAGTAAATAAAAATGGCCCTAAAACAGGCATAATATAATATAATATAATATAATATAATATAATATAATATAATATAATATAATAATTAATTCTTACATATATATTATATATAGCTTTTTTGCCTTTTTTATTTCATATTTTATTTCTTTTTGCATCACAGTAATAAATATTTGGTAGGAAAATGTGCATCCCTTTCATAAAAATAATGTCATAATGCAAAATATACAAATAGATATAAATAAGTTAACAAAAATGGCCCTAAAATAGGCTGTAATATAATATAATATAATATAATATAATATTTTTAGTGTGCTATATTCAGCCAGATACAGCTTGCTGAACCAAAGTTAGCTACAGCAGTTTTTTGTTTTTTGTTTTTGTATGTTTAATGCACAAAACACGCATGAAATAAGGCTACATTACCATAAAATCCTAAAATGCCTCACATATGTAGCTGGCAGGAAATATTTCACATCTGCTATTAGTGGTCACTAGTACTTTATTTAGCTATGAGGCTGGAAATAAATCAGAAAGATGCAACCCTGCAATCAAAGTCATTATAATAAGTAGATGTAGCAATAGTTATTACACTGTGTTTCCTACAAAAATTTTGTGAGGAACAGACCCAAATATAAGTTGTTATAATTTTCTGTGACAAATCATAATGCTACAAATTTGAGTATGCAGCCACAAATGACATTATCAATGAATAATCACTTAAATTTAAATCTGTTTTCACACTAAACAATACAAACATACTTTATGAAAACTATCATATATGACTGGGTAGACCAATTTCTCTTTTGTTGCATGGAAAATAAAAGCTCAAACATTTTGCCTTAACATCAAAGAAATAAGAACATTTTGAGAGTTAAATGACTTTACATGAGTTCCATGACAATTACTGATGGGGAAGCAGCTGTTTCTGCCTGACATTCAGGACATGTGCTGCGGTTATTCTGAGCTCACAGAGTCCCAGCTGAACACCGGCATTCAAGGCCAGATTTATAACAATAGACACACAAGCTCCTCCAAACCAACTGTGCTGAAACCTAGCCAGGACATTCATGCATCATTGCTCTATTGTTTCTATCTTGTGCTTAATTTATCACGGTAAAAATGCACATTGTAATACAGTAGTGCTAGTCAAAAGTCTGGAGTAATTAAATATTTTTAAGCTCTTCTGCTCACCAAGGCTGCATTTATTTGATCACAAATACAATAAAATTGTGAAATATTATTCTAATTTAAAATATCTGTTTTTGATGTGAATATATGTTAAAATCTAATTTATTCCTGTGATGTAAAGCTGAATTTTCAGCATCATTACTCCAGTCTTCAGTGTCACATGATCCTTCAGAAATCATTCTAATATGCTGATTTGAAGAAATTAATACTTTTATTCATTAAGGGTGGATTAAATTGATCGAAAGTGACGTTTAGAGCCGTTTATAATGTTACAAAAGATTTCCATTTCAAATAAATGCTGTTCTTTTGAACTTTTTATTCATCAAAGAATCCTGAAAAATAAAATGTATCACGGTTTCCACAAAAATATGAAGCAGCACAACTGTTTTCAACACTGATAATAATCAGAAATGTTTCTAGAGCAGCAAATCAGCATATTAGAATGATTTCTGAAGGATCATGTGACACTGAAGACTGGAGTAATGATGCTGAAAATTCAGCTTTGATCACAGAAATAAATTACATTTTAACATATATTCACATAGAAAACAGCTATATGAAATTGTAATAATATTTCAGAATATTACTGCATTTTCTAACAAATAAACAGCCTTGGTGTGCAGAAGAGACTTCTTTAAAAAGCTTCCTTTTTTTTAATACAATAAAAAAAAATTATTTTAACATATCAAATTCTTCTGAATTTGGGGCCAAATGTATCCTGGACTGATGGTTTCATGAGATTCCCACACTGTTGGCCAAATTCAGAAGCAGTGTGTTTTGTTATGTATTTGTATGTGTCGCACAGGCCGTTAACTGACAAAAAGCCTTGTTTACAGTTCATGCAATAATACAATAATGTTGGCCAAAGCTGGTGAGTTTCAGTTACTTGACAGTCAAAGTGAAAACCGACAGTGTTTGTTTATTAAATTAATCTCACGCATCGCTATTCTTCACTCGAGCTCATATTACACAATTAATTCCCTCTTTTCTTTTCTGTTGGCTTGTCAGGACGCGTTTAGATCCGCAAACATACAGGTGAACTTCTGCTTTTGTCATTGTGTCAGTCGCTCATGTTCCTCTGAGAACGGGACGAACATTTAATAACCTCGATCTGAGAGTCTAAACAGACACTACTGTGTGGATCTGGACTGACTGAATGACTGTTTCTGCCCTGAATCCTGTTGAAATGATTGTATGAGATGAGCGCACATAAACACTACAAAAGTCTTGTAAATACTAGTGAGAAACTCTCACTGGTTTTCCTGTTAAAGTGTGTTAATTAAAGAATCAGAGGCGAAGAAATCTGATCATATTTTGTTGAAATAACTTGTGAATATTGACTTTTTACTCATTTTGTGTACTTTTGATGTTTTGAAGGGTAGCTATAAAACCTGAGATAAAATATAGGCTACTACTCATTTAGAGAAAAATATGAAACAAGACATGAAATTGCCAAATATGTTCACTTTATTTTGATTGAATACATTTCATAAAGAAACTGATTCCCTCTTGAAACAAGCAAATCACTCCTAAATCAAGCAAAAACAAAAATCTGTCATCAAAAATCATGAAATTAACAAATATATCAAGCCAGTAAAAGTAATAATGCACTTTACAACTGTGGAAGAAAATGGGAAAACTAAAAAAAAAACAAAAAAAAAAAACAATTAATAATTATTAATTTTGCTGTATTAATTTTGTTTATTAAGGTTTGTTTGTTTATTTATTTATTTATTTACGTACTTTTTATTACAAATGTATTCAAATATTACTTAAGAAAGACAAATATACAATTCAAAAGTTTAAGGTCAGTAAGATTTTTTTGAAAGAAGTCTCTTCTGCTCACCAAGGCTGCATTTATTTGATCAAAACTACAGTAAAAATTGTGAAATATTATTGCAGTTTAAAACAGCTGTTTTCTATGCGAATATCTATTAAAATGTAATTTATTTCTGTGATCAAAGCTGAATTTTCAGCATCATTACTCCAGTCTTCAGTGTCACATGATCCTTCAGAAATCATTCTAATATGCTGATTTGCTGCTCAAGAAACATTTCTGAGTATTATCAATGTAGAAAACAGTTGTGCTGCTGAATATTTTTGTGGAAACTGTGATACATTTTATTTTTCAGGATTCTTTGATGAATAGAATGTTGAAAAGAACAGCTTTTATTTGAAATAGAAATCTTTTGTAACATTTTAAATGATTTGATCAATTTAATGCATCCTTGATGAATGAAAGTATTAATTTCTGCTTTTTAGCAGTAGTGTATATTACATTGTAAATGTACAGTGATGTAATCCTGGTTTACACAAAACACCTGCAAAGTCAAAACAGCCTTTAAACCCGTCTGAAGCAGGACTGTGAGCTGATGCCCGTATGAATCAGAGGTTACTCAGCCTTCAGTTTAGTGTAGATCTGTGTGTGTCCATCAGCTGACAGTGGTATATGCAGTGAGGTCTGAATCCAGGCCGTTAAACAGGACGACTCCTGTGAACGCTGATCCATTAAACCCTCTCAGCGTTACAGGCCTCTGAGAGCTCAAGCACAAACAGCAGCTGGCGCTCTGACATAACATTTTACAAAACTAGATGAGAACAGCTGACATTGACACCTGTACGGATTTACATTTGAATACAGAACATGAAAATAGAGTAATATATGACACTGGACAATAGTGTTGAGAAACAGGGCTTGTATTGCTAAAGATCAGAAACCACAATATTCTATTCAGTAAAATTCAAGTAAATTCAATTAAAAAATTAAATAAAATGTTTCAATTACATTCAATTATTTAAAAAAATAGATAAATAAAATAAAATAGTAAATAAAAATAGGACTTGATTTGTACATTTGTACATCTGAACACAAATATATTCCTAAACTTTCAGTAAAATTAAAAAAAAATAAATTAAATTAAAATTTAATTATTTAAATATAAATATTAAATTCAATAAATCTTCATTTTAAAATAAATAAATAATACATAAAATAAGAATCATTTAATTTAATGAAAAATAATAAAATAAAATAAAATAGGACTAGATTTGTACATTTTCTGAACACAAATATATTCTTAAACTTTCAGTAAAATTAATTTAATTCATTAAATTAAATTAAATTATTTTAAAAATGTAATTACATTTAAATATAAATATAAAATTCAATAAATCTTCATTTTAAAATAAATAATAAATAAAATTAGATTCATTTAATTTAATGAAAAATAACAAAATAAAATGATAAAATAAAATAGGACTAGATTTGTACATTTTCTGGACATAAATATATGTGTAACCTTTCAGTAAAATTAAATTAAATTTAAAAATGTAATTAAATTTAAATGTAAAATAGATATAAAAATAAATATATTTAATTAATTTATTTATATAAATGTATTTATTTATTATTTTAATGCAATTTAAAATAAAATAAAATAAAAAATAAAATAAAAGAGGATTAGATTTGTACATGTTCTGAATGCAAATATATTTCTAACCTTGAGTATGAGCACCAGTAGTGATGTTTGACTAAATCGAGTAGATGAGTATAATGGTGTAGAAAAGTCTCTGTTGTTTGTAACAGATGCAGAGCTTTCCGTGCGACTGACAGAATGACAGACAGCACATCAGTGCAAACGGCTTTCTGTCAGAAACTCTCTCTTTCACTCCATCTGTCTCTGGCTTTTCTCTCCTCTCCGTCTCAGTGATGCTGCTTTAAACATGTTATGGGAGCTAACAGGTTCAAGTGTAAGAGTTATACATTATTTACACATTTGCAGGCTACATAAAATGAAAGAATTGTGCATGAAATACTGTATCTGAAGGAAGCATCTATTGAGGTGTGAAGGATTATTTCTTCAGTTTCTATTCAACAGTAGCTTTGGCATTTAGTGTAAAGACTGTACTGTAACCTCCCATATCATTTACACTTTAATCATTATTCTACAGAGAAAAGTCTAAATATTCAGTATTCTCAGTATTCACTGTCAGAGCTTGAGTTGGGATTTGTGCTCACAGTGCCCACTACTGTTCACTGAATTACAGAATTACAGAACAACTTCATGAGTCATCTATCTATCTATATATCTATATTTAATTTTTGGGGTGAAATAACATTAGCATGTTCTTGGTAATATCAAATTATGTAAAATATATTCAGCCTGTTAATTGATTTGATTTGATTGACACAATGCACAATATGATGCACAAAAAAAAAACAATGCACAAAAAAAGCACAGTATTTATTTATTCATTAATCGATTTAATTTAATTTCATTTTGGGGTGAAACATGACCTGAAATATAATATACTCTTAATAATGTCAAAATATTTTTATATAATAAAATATAAATATAAATATATATTTTATATTATATAAGATAAAATATTTTTGGCCTTTTCATTTATTGTCATAATACAAAAAAATATCATTTTTAAAAAAGTTATTTATTTATTTGTTGTCAAAAAATAATAATAGTTTTTTTTTAAAATATATATGGCACAATTTAAACAATGTTATCTAAAACATTTTCAGCCTATTTATTTGTTTGTTTGTGTAATTATTTATCTATTTATTCTCACACTGAAAAAATTGTTTGTTTTTTTTAATATGGCATGAATTTCTTTAAGCAAATATTTTAATTATTCATTCATACACACATTCATTCATTCATTCATTCATTAATGCATTCATTCATTCATTCATTCATCTGTTCATTCATTCATTTCAATTAATTTTGGGGTGAAATATGACCTGAACATGTTCTGATAATATCTTAATAATAATTTTATTTGTTTCTTTAAACAAACAGTAAAATGGTAGTTGAAAATATAGTGTGAATATTCAGTATTTCTCTTGCAGATGCTCATCAGAACAGCTTCAGTCATCATGAGCGTGATGTGTGTTTTTATCTTTGTGTTTGATCAGTGATGAAGAGGCCTCTCTGAGTGAATTCTATCCCATCATTCCTGGTGACGTCATGTCTGTGAAGGAGATCCTGAACAAACCCAAGTTTCCACGCCACCGGACATGGTACTGACACACACACACACACACACACACACAGTGACACACATACACACTCACTCACACATAGAGACACACACACAGACACACACACACACTCACTCACTCACACACACACACACACACACACACACACACTCTCACACAAAGTGAGACACACACACACACACACAGTGACACACACACACACTCGCTCACACACAGTGAGACACACACACACACACACACACAGTGACACACACACACACACTCACTCACACACAGAGACACACACACACACACACACACACACTCACTCACACACAGAGACACACACACAGACACACACACACACTCACTCACTCTCACACACACATACACACACTCACACAAAGTGAGACAC